>JXCR01112911.1:0-13121 GCA_002079205.1 Phalaenopsis hybrid cultivar | reverse complement strand
ATATATATATATATATAATGGTGGCTAGGCTTGGTGCTCTGCTAGGGTTTCTGGCAAGATAAGCTTCTTGCAGACACTTTCTAAGTTTCTGGTGTTCTTTCAACTTTCCTTTGGAAAATCCTCTTTCTGGTTTTTTATTCAAGTTGTTGTGTTGTGTGGGTTTACTATTACATTGAATTCTTTTGGACTCTGGCTATCTGGAATTTTGGTTTTTCTCTTCTGCTTTCTTTATTCTGGTAGCTGCTCAATCTGTGAGCAGTTTATGTGTAGTAGTGAAAAGCTGGTGGACTGTTATTTTAAGTTTTCTTCCCCTGGGTTTTTTGTTCCTTCTATTTTTAAGGAACTGGTTCTTCTCTTACTCTGGTGTTCGGAGGCTTATTTTTCTGATTACCTTTTCTATGGCTACTCCTTTGGATGTTGACACAAATTCTTAGTGGACCAAAGTTACTTATGCTGGAGTAGTGTTGAATTTAGCTGAAGTTATGATGGACCCAGAACAACTTGTATTCCCTAAAGTTTTTCATGACACTATGGCTGGGAGGGGTGTCAGCCCTTGTATTCACCGTCTTGGCTGCAAAGAGGGTGAACCAGCTATATATTTTTTCCCACAGGAAATCTATAATTTTAATGAGAAAGTTAAATTTGCACTGGTAGGTCAAATCCAGTTGGGACACCCAAAGATGGAGCTATTTAGAAGTTACTTTGCCTCTTTGAAATTTATTGGTGATTGGAAAATTAGACTTTTGGATGGAAGGCATCTTCTTATAGAGCTTTCTGGTTAGGAGGACTATGCTAGATTTTTTGACAAACAGTCTTTGCTAATATGGGGCACCACTATGAAAATAATGAAATGGTATCCTAATATTTACCCAAGTAAGGAGCCCCCTGTGGTTCCTCTTTCGTTTAAATTTCCTGGACTTCCTCTCCCCTTTTTCAACCATAGTGCTCTATTTAATCTTGGATGTGCTTTGGGGAGACCACTGAAGGTAGATGCCCCCACTTTTAAGAAGGCTAGGCCTGCCCTGGCAAGAATCCTTGTAGAAAAAGACATAACTCTACCTGGAATTAAAAGAGTTTGGATTGGGTCTGTTAAGGAGGGGTTTTGGCAAGAAGTGGTCTTAGAACAAAGACTTTACTATTGTCAACATTGTAAAATTTTTGTTCATGTTAGGGATAGATGCTACAGGCTTCATCCTCCTCCAAGGAAATCTGTGAATAATAAGTCAACTGACAACATGACCATTTTTCAGGAACCTATTCCAATTCATATTGAGAAAAGTTTGAGGGATACTATTAATGCTTCCAAGGAAGCTGAACCTATTCCACTGCAAATTGAGGAAAATTTGATGGACACTTCTAAGAGTTCCACATCCCCTTTTGGGTCTAGTTCCACTTATAGGATCATTAGAGAGAAGGTTAATGAGATTCATATTATTACCCCCCTCTCTGCTGATGATTCTCCTAGGGAAGTGAATGATAACACCTTGAATGCTTTGACTGCCCCTGATACTATGAAGATTGAAGATATGGAACTCTTGTTAAAGGAGGAATGGCACACACAAAAATCTAAAAGGAAAAAAGAAACAAACTTCAAAAGCATAGAGATTGCAAATTGGGAGCATTATGGACTCTGGTGGGAAGATGAAGACTGGGCCTTCCATCTCTAGAGGAAGGAATAGATCTAGATCACAACCCTCCCTCCATATAAACCCCCCGCATGATTAATCTATTATGCTGGAATATTGGGGGCATTGCCCATACTCAGTCTTTGAGAAGACTGATTTATCTTATCAAAAAGTACAAACTTTGGTGTTTTGCTATCTTTGAACCTATGGTTCAACATAACCCTCAGCGGTTTCTCAGTAAGTTCCCTTCCTTTTCTTATTATACTAATACCAATAACAAGATCTGGCTCTTTTGTAGAAAGGAAATTTAGTGGAGTATTTTGCTAGACCACCCACAATTCATTCATCTTTCTTTATTGATTCAAGGCAAACTAGACTATGCAACTTTTATCTATGCTGGTGTCGGCACAATTTCAGGGGTTGGAGGGGAGTTGCCCATAAGAAGCTGTCAGTCACCGGAATCAAAATCCCGCCGCCCGCTTTGGAAAGACGTTGAAGTATGAAATCAAACTGACCCCATATTTTTCATAGTTCAAAATGAAAGAGCACTATACCTTAAATCCTGTATTTATCCCGAAGGATAAACACAAGACTTGAGGATGAGGCTCGATCAACCTAACTAAGGAAAGTATGATGTCCGTTTGGTCTGCAAAACCTTTGTATTTGCTGACAAATCCCCTATTTAATATAAAGGATTAAATAGGGTTTATATTAAGCTGGGTTCGGACATGCTTCCCATAAGGGCAAGCCTCTATAGTTAATTACATCTTAAATGACCAAAGTCATTTAAGAAGACTCTCAATAAAAATCATTAAATATTATCTTCAGCGAGTTACAAAGGTTAGAACTCTTCAACGAAATTGGATGTAGATGTGTGAAAGGGTACTGGTTCAAATTTGGAACATTTTATTGTAGAATCCAAAGGAAGAAGAAATAGGGGATGTCATGGATCTAGAGGAGAACCTTGGTGACTTCCCAAGCTATCCTAATGTTTGTCTTCGGTTTTGAGGAGAAATATTTAGATGTTTCATCCTACAAATTTTATTATTTAGGGCTTACATTTGTGTGAAACGATCACCCAAATGACCTGGAAGATGTGAGGATTTAAGTCATGACAAACGACAACCTCAAAATTCTAAGACGAGTTAGGGCTTATATTGTATAGCAGGGTTATGCAAAGGCCTAAAGATGATGTAAGAATTTACGTTGCATAAGCAAGAAACCTCAACATCCTATGGCTTTGTTTTTTATGTCTAAAGAAGGAAGATTAGTTTAGCTAGGGAAGACAGGTTTTACAGTTGAAGATGGCCGTGCTGCCAGCCATGCTAGCTCCAAGCTCCTTGTCGCGACGTGTTTAAGTTATCTAGTGTGTCGAGTTATAATATCAAATCAGGTGGCCGTATGGTTGAAGCTCTTTTAAATTTTATGAGGGCATATTAGAGTTGATATGAGTGACACCGGTTAGGATCCTACGGTTCCCTCGTTCCGCCACCACTATTTTCTATTGGATTCACATAGTCCAAATAAACTTAATAAGCCCAGTTTAATGAGTTCCATAATTTCATTTAAACAGTGGAAAGCCTCGTTAGCAACCATAGGTTACCTCCTCCGAGGGATTCTCGATAATCCGATAAATAGACTGTGGGAAGCCTCGTTAGCAACCGTAGGTTACCTCCTCTGAGGGATTCTCGATCATCAGATAGAGACGTCTTAATTTAGTTGCAATTGTAGTTTTGTGTGATGTTTGTGATTAAATTTTGAGCTGTTTTATATTTAAATTTAGTTGAAGTTGTGGTTTTGTGTGATGTTTGTGATTAAATTTTAAGTTGTTTTATATTTCGAATAGTTGAAGTTGTAGTTTTGTGTGATGTTTGTGATTAAATTTTGAGTTGTTTTATATTTTTTCGTTAGCAACCGTAGGTTACCTCCTCCGAGGGATTCCTGATCATCCGATAGAGACATCTTAATTTAATGAAGTTGTAGTTTTGTGTGATGTTTGTGATTAAATTTTGAGTTGTTTTATATTTTGAATGTCGGAAGTTGTAGTTTTATGTGATGTTTGTGATTAAATTTTGAGTTGTTTTATATTTTGCATGTTCAGTTGTGGTTTTGTATGATGTTTGTGATTAAATTTTGAGTTGTTTTATATTTTGAATGTTGTAGCGTTGTAGTTTTGTGTGATGTTTGTGATTAAATTTTGAGTTGTTTTATATTTTGAATGTTGTAGAATTTTGAATGTTGTAGCGGGTTTTGTGTGATGTTTGTGATTAAATTTTGAGTTGTTTTATATTTTGAATGTTGTGGCGATTACCTTCTCCAAGGGATTCCCGATCATCCAATAGAGACATCTTAATTTAGTTGTAGCTGTTATTTTTTGTGGGTTTGTATTAAAATTTTGAGTTGTTTTATATTTTGAATGTTGTGGCGGTGAATTTTATCTTAGTTGATTTTAGTTTTAGTTTTGGTTATGGTTACGTGGCTATCCTGATGGTTTTAGTTTTCATACAGGGTGACATCTTTGTTTAGCATGCAAATTTGGAGCTATAAAAGTACAGTATGAAAGTACAAGAAGGACAACCCTGAAAACTGTAAAAGTGTACCTCGCGAGTCTTCTTGTTCCACCACCTGAAACTTAAAATCCATGTTAAGGAAATTTATGAAGAGCAGGAAAAGTAAGTTCTGGTGGTTTTCCTAACCCTATGTCATATTTTGGTGAGTTCTTAAAAGTTTAATAAAGGATGATTTCATTAAGCGAAGAATATTAAGTTTAATAGGCCTCTGAGGTATCCAACAAGTTAGGAGGGGGGAAGCAGGTCCATGCCTCCCTCTCACCAACTGGTGAAAAGCCTCGAGTCCATTTGAACTTATTATGTTGCTTAATGGTTCATCCTGTGAATGCTTCTAATGCTCAGTGAACATTAATGTCTCAATTATCCCTAAGAATAGGGTAATTATCACCTCTAATTTAATTTAAAAATTATGTAGGTGAAGACCCTTAAAGAGGCAAGCTAGTGTAACTTAAACACTTAGCCAAATCTTAATCCTAATTGGTCTTAGTGGTGTTTCAAGGATGTTTGATATAATCACGTTTATTTCGCTAATCCTTGTTTAATCAGCTTTTTATCCAGCCTAAGTCACCAATTAGTGGTGTTTCAAGGATGTTTGATATAAATATGTTTATTTCTCTAATCCTCATTTAGTCAGATTTGATTTGACCTAAGTCACCACCTTCAAGTATGTTTGATTATGATTTTTAAACCTAATTGGGCTTAATGGTGTTTCAAGGATGTTTGATATAATTATGTTTATTTCCTTAATCCTCATTTAGTCAATTTTGATTTAGCCTAAGTCACCACTAAGCCTATTTCTCTAATCCTCATTTAGTCAATTTTGATTTGGCCTAAGTCACCACTAAGCCCTTAAGGCAAGGTGAGTGTCTTAATTAGTTTTGAAAAGGGTTAAGCTTTAAGTAGTCATGATTCATGATTTTAATTTTATTTTAAAATCAAGATAGGGGTATTAAATTGATAAATTATTGGCTTCCAAAGTCGTACCCCTAAGTCCAAGATCATTTAATTTTAATAAACTTCCAAATTTTAAAAATTTATAAATTTATTAATCTTAATTAAGAAAGTGAGATTGGTTACTAATTAACCCCTTTGTGTTTTAAACATCAAACAAATTGATTAGGATTAGAGGTTACCTATTTTCCCTCCTTGAATTAAGCCTAAATTTTAATTAAGGCAAATTTTCCAAAATTACACATTTACCCCTAAGGCTCTAACACCTCATAATTTGTCAAATTCAACTCAAATGACTTTGAAATTTTTATCGTACTTCATTCATGGGTTAATTAAGACATCAGAGGAGAAAATATGATTTTTCAAAATTTAATTTAATCTATATAATTATTTTGATGAAAAAAATAGGATTTCTCAAAGAAAATTCCTAACTTGACCAAAGTAAATTCTAATCCCTTGAAATTTTTACTGGAGCTAAGCCTAGACCAGGTAAGCCTTTGGATCAAATTTCATAATTTTTTGAATTCTCTGTGATTTATTAGAATTATTTAAAGTTCTAGGCTATTTAATAAAAATAAAATATTTTAGATGGTGAAACTTAAGTTTTGTAATTTTGAAAAATCTCCCTAAGGTCAGAGAACTCAAAGGAGTAAATTTTATATTTTTCTTTTTTGTATTTATTGGAATTATTCTAGTGTAAACTCATTTTTTAGCCTTTTAAAAATTATTTTCAAGCTTTGAAATTCAATATCTTTATTTATAAAATCAGGAAAAGTATTCTAATTATTTCTAAGTGATTAGGAAGCAATTTAGAACATTTCCATGAGTTTTATTATTTTTGTGTTTTTTATGGATTTTTAATTATTCAAATATTTAAAATAGGATAAAAAAATCAAGTTTTTATTTTAAATATCATTTTATTTTTAATAAATACCCCTGATCACAGAGAACTCAGAAAACTAAGTTTCATAATTCTTTGAGTTATATTTTGATTTTTAAAAAATTATTTAAATGCCAAAAGTGGTATTTGTCTTTAAACNGGAAATTTAGGTCTTTAAAGGGCAATTTGGGGATTTTGGTTAAAGATGGTCAAATTGGCAAAATTGGGTCATTTGGTAGTTGAGAAAAATAAAATTGGAAATATTTGGGATTTATTGGGGCTTTCTAAGAATTTTTGGAATTTTTGGGATTTTGAGCTATGGAGGGGTATTTTGGTAATTTGGGGGTATTTTAGGGGTAAAAGGCCAAGATGGGTATTTTGGTAGAGTTGAGGTACCAACCATCCCCAATAAGCCATGGACAAATGGAAATCCCATTTTGGGTCCTCTACATAGTGGTCTTAGCTAAACTATAGCCCTAGGGCTGGTAGGTTTAGGGGACCATCTCCATGAGTATCCCAAAAGATCAAGGGATATAGGCTAGAAATTTGAGTTCAAGGTTGTGAGTGATTGTGCGTGCAGATAAGTGTAGTAAGTGACTTAGCTCCATACCAACACCCAAGGTCAACCCTAAGGTCCAGCAATCCTTAGGGTGACTCATCTTGAGTTTCCCTTACAATGACCCCGCCTACTAAGTATTTAGAGGTTGAGAGCAACATGTGGAACTTCAAGCTTAGTAGAGAAGAGTTTGAAATTTCTAATGGTGAGGGTTCCATGTCTAGTTTTCTAAAAACAGTCAATAGGAAAATCCTATGGCTAGACCTTAGGCTACTAAAGAGGAAAAACCAAACCTCAACCAAAAATGAGGTCAACAGCTTGCTGTCACAAGGAGGGCAGAAAGGAGCTTTGGAGGGGGTCTTCAACTCATTAGTGATAATATGAGCTCCCCTTGGCTAGTGGGGGAAATTTTAACATTATTATTCCTGCTGCTGAGAAGTCTGGTGGCAGAGTTCCTAACATCCCTAAAATGGCTTTCTTCAGTGAACAGATCCAGAAGGCTGGATTATTTCATTTAGGTTATAAAGGCCCACACTTCACCTAGAAAAGGGGAAAGATTTGGGAAATACTTCACAGAATTCTTGTTAATTCTCATTGGTTCCATCAATATCTCCTCACTTTTATCACCCATCTGAACCTTACTGGGTCTGATCATAGACCTTTACTAATTTGTATCACTCCCCCCTCCACTCAAACTCTAAATACCTCATTCAGATACTTGAACATGTGGTCCACTCATCCTCAGTTTATTAAATTTGTTGAAAACTATTTGTGTGGCGTTAATCATCCTGACCCTATGACCAAACTCAGCATTCTTCATATTAATCTTAGTAAAGTCCTTAAAAAGTGGGGTTGGGACACCTTCGGTAATGTGCACTCTAGAGTGACATCTGCTAAAAAGGAAGTTGAGGATTTGGAGGTTGCTATCCAGAATGGTTATGTTGACAATTATGTGTTGCTTACTACTCAAACCAACTTAAATGCTACTATTGAACACCAAGAGCTTCTCCTTAAACAGAAGGCTTCAAGCAACATTTTTACTGATGGGGATAGAAATACTAATTTATATAATGCTTATATTAGATGCAAAAGGAAATGCAACACAATTCATTCAATTCAGAATTCAGAAGGGAATTAGCTGAATGACAATGAGAGTATAGCTAAGGATGTTGTCAATCACTATCAAGCATTGTTGAATACTAATGTTGTTCTCAATTCTAACATAAATGCTAGCATCTTCACTGAGAATTTTGAGTTTATCAACAGTCTGCAACTTTCTGACCCCCCCTCTGAAGCTGAAATTTGGAAGGCTTTGAATACCATTGACAGCTCTAAATCAGCAGGCCCTGATGGTTTCACTGCAGATTTTTACAAGAAGTCTTGGAATACCATTAATTTGGAGGTGACTGAGCATATTATCAACTTTTTCAAGGGCAAAACTTACCCAGTCACTTCATAAACTCTTCTTATGTGCTTATTCCTAAAGTTGAGTTATAGAAGAACTGGGATCATTTCAGACTTATCTGTCTAACCCATGTGATTAGTAAATTTATTAATAAGATCATTGTGAGAAGACTGCAACCTCACCTTGACAAAATTATCAGCCAAAATCAAACTGCTTTCATTAAAGGGAGATCTATCACTGATAATGTCTTGTTGGCTCAGAAATTGCTTCAGGATCTGAATAAAATCAAAAGGGGTGGCAACTTGATCTACAAACTAGATATCAAAAAAAGCTTATGATACCATTGATTGGAATTTCATTTTGAGTATTCTTATTGCAAGAGGGTTCAACCAAAATTCTGTAAGCTTATTCACAGATGGCTCATCAATCATAACCATTCTATCTTTATTAATGGGAAGGCTTGGGACTATTTCTCAGCTACCAGAGGTTTAAAGTAGGGTGATCCTCTTTCCCCCACTTTTTTTATTATATTCATGGATTATCTTTCTAAAATGCTGGATGAGGCTATCCTTTCTAATCATTATTCCAAATATCACCACAGATCAAATTTACTTGTGTCCCATCTTATTTATGTTGATGATATCATGATCTTCTATACTGCCCACAATAATGTTGTTAGAAAGGTTTATAAATGCCTGATTAACTTTCAAACTCTCTCTGGGATGGAGTTCAGTGCTACAAAGTGTCAACTGATCTTCAACAAGCAAACCCCCCCTCACTGCAAGCAGTGGATTTCTGACTACACCAGTTTCTCCAAAGCTAGGACTCCCATCAAATATTTGGGAGTTAATCTTATATTTGGAAGATCTAAGCTAATACAGTTTGATGATGTGTTTAAAAAGATTCATTCCCACCAATCTAACTGGTCTCACTCTTCCTTTCCAATGGGGGTAGGATAACTTTACTGAAAAGCATTGTTACGACCTTTCCTGCCTACATCCTCCAAACTACTTTTATGAAGAAAAGTACTTAAATTCTTTTGGAAAGAGTTTTTAATACATTTTTGTGGGTTGAACAGAGGCAACAACTGCACTGGGCATCTTGAAAGAAGGTTGCTAAACCTACTTTGGCTGGGGTAATGGGTTCTAAAGGGCTACAACAACTTATTCAAATCAATTTCTGTAAAGTGTGGATTAATTTCAAAGATCAAAACTCCCTTTGGGATAAATTTATGATGGGCAAATACTGTAAAAATCAACATCCTTCTCTCATCCATAAGAAATTGGAGGATTCTAGGATTTTAGTTAAAATGCTGAAGGTTAGGAATCTTGCTGAACAGATGTATATCTGGGATTTAGGGGCTGATAAGGTCAATTTTTGGTTAGATACTTGGTGTCCCAAGGATTGGTTGGGTTCCCCCCCTTCTGATTTTAACTTACAGCTGTTGGTGGCTAATTTTTGGGAGGGACATCAATGGTCTATTCCTAAGCTTCAAACTCTCCTTCAGAAACCCTTCCTTACTCCAATTACCCAAATCAAATTTGATAAAAGAATAAAGGACAAAATGTTTTGGCACAGTTACATATATCAAAGCTTTACCAAAGCTGTTTATGATAGACTCTTCTGCTGGGGCTTGGTTCCTTGGGGGGATGATATTTGGAACAGATTCCTTTCCCCTTCCATGTCTTTTTCCTGTTGGAGACTTTTTAATAACCTTCAACCCAATGATGATATTCTCAAATTAAAGGGGTTGAGAGGTCCTTTCAGGTGCTATCTATGCTTACACAATGCGTACACCCTCAAGCACATTTTCTTCAATTGTAGTTTTGCCCAAGAAGTCTGGTCAGGCTTTATGGATTTGTTGAATGTGAATGCATCTGATATAAATTGTTCTAATCTCATTGGTGGTTGGCAGAGCTGTGAAGGAAGAAAAAGTTCCCCTATACCTTTTATTGTGGCTTGGTTCCTATGGCTTTCTAGAAATCGCAGTAAACATGAGGGTAAAACTGTTCTGAGTCACCAAGTCATTAGAAATTGCATCTCCTACCTAACTAAGCTGATCCAGTATAAAAAGTTCCCTAATATCTGTAAGTTCAAGATCAAAGAATCTAGTGGGCCTTTCATGATTGAGAAAGTATATTGGATACCCCCTGCAGAGTCAATTATAAAAATCAATACTGATGCCAGTCTCTCTGACTGAGTGTTGGGGTGGGGGAATGTTTAGGGACTCCTCCAACAGGTGCCTGTTATTGTTTCATGCCCCAACTGAAGCAAGGGATGCCCTTGAAGCTGAGTTGATTGCAATTTTCTAAGCATTAACCTTTGCTAAATCTGCTGAGTGGTTTAATATTTGGCTGGAGGTTGACTCTCTCTTACTCATCAATGTTCTAGAAACTGAAGACCAATCCTCTTGGCATCACACATACTGGAAACATAAAATCAAACATCTCAAGGATTCACTTTGCCTCAATCGAACCTTTATTTACAGAGAAGGTAATAAACCTACCAATTAGTTAGCAAAGCATGGGAAAAATTCAAATTGTACTTCTTTTAACATGAAACCCCCCTCTACATTAGCTCTTCTGCTTCATGGGGATACCATTGATGTCCCACATCTCAGATGGAAGGCTCACAAATTTAATGCATCTTCTGTCATCCCTACAAGAAATTATAAACATCTCCCAGTCCATTAGTTATGTCTTGCCTTTTTGTCACTTATATATATATATATATATCGATATATATATTTATATATACATAGAGTCTTTTTTATTTTCTTTTCCCTTCCCACTTTTTTGTATGGCTATCTTTTGTGGTCAGATCTCCCTTTTTAGAGGTGAGTCATTGAGTAATAAATTGCTAAAGGGGGACCTTTTCCTTTTTGAGTCTGTNGTTTCTCTAGTCATGGTGGACCTCCCAAAATTTTCTTAGGATTTTCTAATCAATATGCTAATTTCCATGATTTTTTTGAAGAAATAATGTTGAATAACTTGAAAAATATGGATCTTTGTATAGAAACCTCTTCTGACTTTAGAAAAATTAGAGAATGTTTCCCTTGACAGAAGCTACAACATGCCAAAATTTCAAGCCAAGATGATGCGCCAATATGCATGGAGAGTCAAGTGATTCAAAATAATGTTTAATTAATTAAAAATAAAATATGCATAATATGGTCTTGAAATTTATTTCACATTATTCTCCTCTGTTCACTAAGCAAGAGGGTATTTTTATTTTATTTTTGTGACTTTTCTACACAAAGTTATGAATTTTCTAAGTTAAGGGTATTTAAATAAATAATAAAAACCATCTTTATCTATTTCAACCATGTGTGCTGACTAGATCCTAGGCAACTCCGAAAGCATGCGTGGCGCGCTCTGGTTGGACATCGCCGTCCATGTAGCTTGCTGACTCGACCCGCTGTTTATGTCACGAATCACTGTCCGGCTTGCTCTCCCCCGTCCATTTGATACACGCTTGATTAGACGGCTCCCTGTCATCGTACCCGATAGAATGATCCCGTGACCGTCCACACTAAAACCCTAAGATCTCAGCCTAAACTCGACCAAATCACCTCGGGTTTGATCCTACGGACTCGTCTAAGTGAGACGAACACATCCATACGATTAATGTACTATAAAATCGAGCCTAAGTAAATGGGGAATCAAAATGATCTTAGCAGGAAGAGGAGTTTTATACCTTTGCTCTGAGAAGGAAGGCTTCAATCAGAGGTGCTCGACATGTTTGTTAGCGTTCAAGGAGGATAGGGATTGAGTCCTTGGTCTTGGTGTAAGGCCTAGGTATGAATTAAATCACGGCCGGATTTGGGTGTTGGTCTAGAGCTATGATAGAGGCTCTGTGGGAGGGGGATTTGATGGGGTTTTGGCCTCTTTCACTCTTTTGAAGGTGTGGGTGAAGTTAATTTGAGTTTGGTGGACTATGAAGGAGTATTGGGTTCTATCCTAGTTTTTGGCAAGGTTTCAAGCTTAAAATTGAGCTCCGGCAATGGGAATGTGTGAGGAAAAATGGTAAGAATGCACTGAGGGGATCTTAGGGAAGCTCTGTGTGGAGTTTGGAGAGGCCTCTCTAGGAAAATTTTAGCACACCTCCCATGGCCGTGGGAGGTGAGTTTTTTATAAAAATGTCCATGGGGTGGCTCCTAGGGAATAAGTTTGGGTGCATTAGCAAGGAGCTCTTCAATTTGATTTGGATGAGCTGGCCTCTAGGTTTGATTTGGGTGAGGTGTCATAGGAGTGGCTCTCANAGCTCCATAGTTTGATTTGGATGAGCTAGCCTCTAGGTTTGATTTGGGTGAGGTACCATGGGAGTGGCTCTCCGTTTTGGGCTTTTCTGGCCACTAGGCTGGCCGGCCTGCCAGGGGGAGGTGGCTAGGAGCTCAGGAAACCCAAAGGAATCCATAACAGCAATTTAANACAGCAATTTAATGCAAATGTGCTTGGATTTGGCAAAGATATCTTGAGCATGTGCATTTTTGGAAATAAGATCCCTTAATTTGGGGGACCTTTGGTCCATGGCTTGAGTTAGGTGATTTCATGGTAAATATCCCTTAATTTGGGGAACCTTTGGTCCATGGCTTGATTTAGGTGGTTTGATGGTGTTTACATTGGTCACTAAGTCCAACTAATGGCTGTGGTGGAGTTAATTTGGTGGCCTTAGGGTGGTTCGGTCACATTTAGTGTATGGGTCCAAGTGGGTGCAAATGCCCAAATCATGGGTTTGGGATAAATTAGGCATGTCAATTGGCCCAAATAATTGTTTCATTTAATTTAGATGATCATAGGGAACAACTTTGGTGAAGGATGGAAGTGGTTTTGAGCTCAATTGGAGGGTCAATTTGAGGGAGTTTTGAACTTTTAATCAATTTGGTCATGTTGAGCTAGGCTTGGGTCTAGCTTGGGTTAGCCTTGGGCTAAGTCCAAATTGATTATTGTAAATTGTCAATAGGGACCTCATGAAGAGTTTTCATGTTGGGCTAGGCTTGGGTTGGTTAGCCTTGGGCTAAGTCCAAATTGATTGTTGTAAATGGTCAATAGGTACCTCATGAAGATTTTTCCACATGAATTGGATGCCAATTTGGAGGTTAAGGCAATCAATTGGGTGAAATTTGGGGACTTAG
>JXCR01112909.1:74570-138973 GCA_002079205.1 Phalaenopsis hybrid cultivar | reverse complement strand
ATATATATATATATATATATATATATATATATATATATATATATATATATATATATATATATATATATATATATATATATATATAATGTTTGGCTTTCCTTAGATGTAGGGGCATATGTCATCTTTTGTTCTTACTCTCCATATTATATTAATATATTGCACATCATGTAGCTATAAGTTTGATTAATGACAAAATATAATTCTAAAAAAATAAAAAAAATCATTAATTTCATTTTTAATCTATGACTCTTCAGAAGAAGACAAGAACTAGATGATGATAATAGGAGTGAATTTCGTAGGCTGAATACATCATAAAAACATTAAAAATTGTATTTTGTTAGGTGAGAAATAGATGGATATATTGACTTTAAATGCCGACAAACAGCAAATATTTTGTTTTTTTCTCAAGTGTTTTCATTTTTAGAGACAATTATAACAAAATCAGCAAATAAGCTAACAAATTTGACCTTAAGCTTTTAATTAATTTCTTAAACCTTAATTATTTGGTTAATGATGAGTTGAAGAGTTGGCAATGACTCATGTATAGTGTATATGTTGGGGACATTTGAATTAAGAAATTGATTGCTTTACATTTTAATTACAACAAGCAAGATGTGGAAAACTAATACTTTATAAAGCAAGATGTGTACAATTTGCTGTTTTGCTCTACATTTAACAAATTAAATTGATTTTTACACTTTTTTTATTTATTTTTTCTTAATCTTGTAAGATTTTCTATTTGAGAAATTATTTTTTTCTTACACAAATGCTCATTCTTTTTATTAGGGGTGTAAACGAACCGAACACGAACGAACAGAGCTTTTGTTCGTGTTCGGTTTGTTCGAAATTTAGTTTGTTTGAAATAAGCTCGTGTTTGAAATTGTNTTATTATTAATTTATTATATATTATAATTTATAAAATTTAATTTTTTAAAATATCATAAATTTTTTATATATAATTATTTTTAATTATTTTATATTTCAAAAAATAACAATTCTAACACGAACGAACACGTCACTGTTCGTTCATGTTTGGCTTGTTTAACTAACCGAACGAAAAAAAAAATTTGTTCACGTTCGTCACGTTTACTTATCGAACGAATCGAACACAAACTCATTTACGAACCGAACATAAACTGTTCACGAACAACGAGCTTTTCTAACAGCCCTACTTTTTATCTTACCATATATATAATATGTTGTCTGTGCATCTCATTAATAGAATTTTAAGGGTGAATTCCCTTATATTTATTATTAACCAATATTAATAAGGGGCATTTACATACTTACCACACAATTCTTATGTATTTACTTATTTACATCCTAAACATTCATATTTACAAACATACCCACTCAAATCCTTAACATCACATCAAAACTATATATCATCATCACGACCCTTTTAAAAGTGAAATACACATTTTCATGCATAGGTTTACGATGTAAACCAAAATGTTATAAGTGCAAATACCAAACATTGGGGTTAGACATATAAATTTGAAAGAATTGTGTGGTATTTATGTAAATATTCCCAATAATATAATAATAAAATGGATAACGCTCCATGAAAGATTGAAATAATGTAAAGCTAGGAGTATTAAATTTGAAATCAACATCTAAACTTTAAGTTGATGTGCACTAATCTACTGTTCAGTTTGAAAAGCAGGCACTGTACCACTTTACACATCTTAGTTTTTGATGGACTTTTCTGCTTTGACTTCAGATTAAGGTCTGACATCATGAAATTTGTTCAGTCCAAATCAACAAGCCCTTTCATTTCAACACAAAAGATCAAAAAATGGAAAGGAAAAATTAGGGGAAAGATGAGGAGGGGTTTGAACAAAATAATATTTTTCTCATTAGTTTTTTTTTTAAATCAAAATGAATGAAAAAAGAGTAATATTAATTTAAGTTGATGTTTTATTAAATAGTAAGAAAATAATAATAATAATAATGGTGTCCATAAAACCCTAACTAAAGAAGGCATGGATAACATCACATATCCATGATTCCATAAGCAAAGAATAGATGGAGGTTGCATTCAAGCTACAGGGATTAGAAAAATATTCTATGGATAATGCCTAATCATGCATGAAGAACACTTTTAAAAGGAATATAGTTACTAAACATGGGCCAAGGGAATATATGCATATCTTTATATGGAAAGTAAAATTCCAAAAGAGGTTGAAGATAGTGATGAAACACCTCCATCTAAAAGGAAAGGTGGTGGCTTTTAAGTTAAGAGTATTTAATGTTTGTGACCTTTAACCTATCTTGTCAAGACTCCTGGCTAGAAAAGATAGAAGCATTTAGTAAAGCATAAAGGTTGCCTAACCATGAGTTGTTTAGGCTAAGTTGAGGACTATTATAAAACTATTAGGTATTTTGTTGAATATTTTATTAGCGTTGTTGAAAGAAAGATTAGTGAAATTTAATGAACCCTAAGTAAGGAGGTATTAAAGGCTACAATGGTAAGAAGAATAGTCATATCAATAAAATCATTGACTCTGTAATTGCTAAAACATTTTTTCGAGCAGGGAACATGCATATATCATTGAGTGAATCTTAATTTTCAATATATATATATATATATATATATATATATATTGTGCGTTGGTTAATCTTATTAATTACATGTTGTGAAGCATAAAACAGAAGCAAGAACTTTTTCATTTATGATAGAAAGTTGGCTTAGTGGTTAAGAATTTTTGGTCTCGTTGCTGAAGCAATGGTTTTGAGTCCTTTTGTATGCATGTGTATGATAATATACAATTAGATTAACTCAAATTTTAAGAAAAAAAGAATCATTAATATGAAAGCAAAAAAGATGTTTGTGCTTTTTTTTTTTTGTTTTCGTAATGGCAACATTGTTTACCCAAAAAGGAACCCGTTCAATTTTACATCCTAAATTAATTGGCAAGAGAAAATTTAATTTCTAACTTATCTATCATATAAATAGGAAATGAATTTTTAGCAAACATAAATCATAAACTAGCCCACAAATTTTCATCAACTATGGGGTTGCAAATAATTGTAAAATAAAGATTTGGCAAAGTTAATATTAAAGGCCGAGGATTTATCTAAGATGTAGAAGTATGGATTTAAGACTTGTCATTTATTTTGACTCGCAACACAAAAAAATGTGTAATGAGCATATTGTAAAAAGAAAAGACAGACCAACCAAACTAAAATCCATTAATAAAACTATTTATTAAACTCTTGTTAATCATTTATTTAAATTACTGCCACACAATAAAAAGTAATAGATGATTTTATATATATAGAATGTAAACATATCTGTTTGCATCAAAATTAAATGTCGCAAATGTAGGATGTCAACTTGAATAACTTGGGACTATTTAATATTCATTCATAGTGTTCCATAGCTCAAGGCATTCATCTAGACCACCTGGTGCATGTTTGGGGCCCAAAACCAGGTCTGCAACGATTGAGCCTTACCTAGGAAAGTTCGTCGTTGGATAACATCAATTATGATATGGGGCATGTTTAATGTCAATTCTGGAGTTTAGAGACCATAATCCATGCACCTAGAGCCTCTCTTGGTCAAAGAAATCCGTCAAAGCTTCCCGTGAGCATTTCTGGGAAGATCAGGGTTTAGAACGTTGTACCAGTGCGGTGATACAGAGCGAATGACAACACTAGAATCCTTGATGTAACACCCATAAAAAATACTTATCTAAGAATTTAGGGGACTTTATTTTGGTCATATTTGATCCCTTATAACTTTCAGATAAAAAAAACCCTTTGTTAGACGTTTTCGATGAAAACCGGGCTTTTCGGGCTAGTCCGGTGCCTAACCACCAGCCTCGATTGCCTAGTCGCCAGCCTCTGGTGCCTAGTTCCCTTGGTGCTTAGGCGACTGGCTCAGCGCCTAGGCGAGAGGCTCATAGAAAGTAGGCACCCGAAGCTGAAGAAATACATAGTTTTCAAATTGAGGAACCAAAAAGTAGGCACTCAGTCCCAACACCAAGGTAACAATAACCTAGTACCAGGGCACCAAGCCAAGCACCTCGCACTAGGGTGGCGGGTTCTAGGTGCCAGGCCAGTTTCTGCTCCATTTTTTCTTCGGATTTTTCACCTAACACACCTCCTTAGACAGTTGAAATGGAAAAAAATCTTGGCTAATGTTAAGATTTACTTATGGAGAAGGTAAATTGGTGATTAAACCATTTTGTAGGGGGCCTACGGTGAGGTGGAAGCCCATTTTTGGACGAAAAGGGGGAAAATTTGAGAATGGTTGGCTTCTTCATTTGGCTTGGTCCCAAAAATCTATTTTGGTCTAGTTTTTCCGCTAGAGAAGACCGGTCATTTTCCCTTGAGAGCTTCCTCTTCTACTTTTTACTAGTGAAAACTTGGTAGCATCTTTGAAGTGAAGTGTGGGAGAAAGGTAAGTTAAAGGGCTTCACCTCCTACAAATTTTCTCTTCTTCTCCTTCTTCCATTTCCATCAAAAAATCTCTCTTTCCTACTCTTCTTCTTCTTATTCCACCACATTTCTTAAGTGCATCTGAGGTTTTCTTTAGGAGGAGTTGTGCTAACGTAGAAGGAGTGTGGCATCTCTCCTACGGCAAAGGAGAGTTTCTTCACACTTTGAGAAAGGAGCAGAGCAAACTTTTTCAAAACTTTGCTGGAACTTTTTTGGAGCTTAGAAAAGCCTAGAGAACACATCCTCAACCATCATGTATGCAAAAACTCTTGAATTCTCTTGTTTTCCATTAATTGATCTGCTAGGTCTGGACAGTAGAGGATTTAGGATAGAGTTTTGTTTGTGCTTAGAGAAAATCACATAGGATTTGGAGCTCTGTGCTTCCCCTTCGGATTTAAAGAACGAAACCTACTTTTTTATGTTCTAGATCAAAAATCCAAAAGACGGGTTGTACTAATCCCACCATTTGTATCATTGGTTTCATTCGAATGGACGCTTGAAACCTAGCACTCGAGAAGACGAAGAAATTCCTTGGGTTTTGCCTTATTGGTCATGGAGAATCCTCTTTGTGAGAGATTTCCCACCTAATGTTGTATAAACGGAGGTGGGCGTCCTGTTTCTTCACGCAATAAGGTGTTGGTACACCTCTTCATCACTTTCCTACCCTAGGATGCGAGATTTTCAGTATGACCCTGATTTCTTCATCAAAATAAATTAGGCATCACTTCATGCATGTATTTGCATTCATATGACATGTTTGACATAAATTTTAAAATTGAATAAAAAATTCTCATTTTTGCATGCATTGTTGATTGGCCACCAAAGTTGGCACGATCAATCATCTCCCATCGGCTTGACTAATCTAGCTTCATCAGTTTGATTGGTTTGTCTGACTCTCCTTTGTCAATCGGTTGTCTACTCTTATTTGATCAACTGTCTCATCGGTTCGACCGATCGACCTTCACCGGTCTGATTGTATCGATCTACTTCATTTGAATGTTGCATAATTGGGTGTTTTGTTTCAATTTTCTTACGCTAATGCATTCACATTTGTGCATCTTAGTGCAACTGTGAACATATGTCATCATATGTTTTTCATAGTTCTACGTACCACTTCAGCGTATTACTTTGTTTTTATCTTGTGACATCCTTATGTCATGGTGCACCACATTCTGTATGGTTGCATTTACACAGTGCATTTTTGTGTATTTGCTTGCAGAGTTTCTTGCATGCTCATACCTCTTGTGCTTGAATTTGTATGCATTTGGATTTGTGTCCTCACACACTTATCTCTCATGCTCACACATCATGTGAGTAGATGGCTTGCCACCAAGCCCATATAGTGTGCAAATCTCTCCAATGAGAATTGTATCACCCTATCACATTCTATAACACCCCTCCGTACTGCCATACAAATCCTTCTCGAGTCATTGCTCCTCGTTCACTCACCCTTTTGAGTCACTGCTCCGCGGGCACTCACCCTTCTAGGTCACTTCTGCTCGCAAACTCACTCATTCAAGTCACTGCTCCTTAAACACTTACTTTCGACACTCATGTATCTTCTTCGAGTCATTGCTCCTCGTAAACTGATTTCCAGACACTCATGTGTCCTCTTCAGGAATGACTTGAGCTTTAATTCTACTAACGTGTGTTTCTCTCTACTGAGAAAAACACCACCTCATTAGCATTGTGTGTCTTGCATGAACATCACAACATTTCCACTACATTCGTCATTAGTATGCCCCCATCGTATATTGCGACAAATGTTTGATATCTCATGACTACACCCTATACTGTCGCAACACACTGGATCACTATGCATCTGTTTGTGGATCCTCATTCATCTAAATGATGAAATTGGTTTGTTAGCTCAGCAACCTTCCGTTAGTCACGACGCAACATCTAGTATTGACCGTGAGGATATCTCGGTGGGTAATGCTACCTATCACACCATGGACAACACATGTATGTTGTGCTAAGGTTACAAAGGGTCTAATAGGTTCCTTTTAGGCTTTTTATTTTATTAGGACCTATTTAAAAAAGTATAAAAAAATTATATATTTATTACATATGCATCATATTTTCAAAAATCTGCTTTAAAATTACTTGCATATTTAGCTTGGATCATATATTAGGTCAGCCTTTTTTAAAACTTTTCCATTAAACTTACATATAGTGGTGTCTCTTAGAATCCTTAGATCTTTAGGATGGAGTTCGGGATGGCAACCCCATCAAAACATATGCTAGCTTTTTGTCTTAACTCTGCACTCATTTAAATGTTGTGATAGGACACTGCACATTAGATGGTGTGCTAAGCTAAGGACTAGGATGTTATATAGTATTTTTCAATGTCTTGCCTATAGTTCTCTGCACACAAAAAAGAAGCCTAAATTAAAACCAAATGAAGTCACAAAGATAAAAATTTATCTCAAATTCTCTCCGCCAAAGTCTTGAAGTTCTTTTGAATCTCTTCCTTCACTTACTATACAAACTAAAACTTAAAATAAAAAGAAAAGTGGCGAAAACTGCGGCGTATGGTGGTTGGCTCTAGATGGATTCTCGTGGATGATTATTGATGATGATGGATTTCTTCAATCCAAGTCTTCTTTTATAATTTTCCAAAATGTATCTCGGTGTCTCTTCAAAATGTGTCTACATTCAATGAATTATCTATAAGTTGTCTCCTTTCGAAAGCTAATTGAATGAATTTTCGTGTTCATTAACTATTTCTCACGTTTTCACTAAGGGTTGCTTCAATCACCTCTTCAAAAATTCGTCCAAATACATTAAATCATCGAGTAACTACTTCTGGAGCTTAAGCGCGAGGTACTTGGCGCTTAGGCGCGGCTCTCTCTATTTCATTGTGCGTAAGCGCCAGTCTTGAGCGCTTATGCGCTTCAATTCATTTTCAAATCTTCTTCATTTTTTCTCCAAATTTGATCATTTTTCACTCCTTTTTATCATTTTTCATTCATTTGATTGTACCTGAAAGAAAAACACACAAATATGTTTCATTAAAGTACAATATCTCAAAAATAGGTATAAGAATGTGTACATAAAGACTATATATTTTATGTGTATCACTTATTCAATTCTCGACCGCCTTTTTCTATTTATGGGATATATTGCTAACTCAACGACATCAGACCTATCATTCTTTTGATTTGACATGTTTACTTTTCTGGATCTTGCATGTGATTGCCAGTTACATCTTTTTTTGTTTGACAATTTCCTAAGAATCGTGCATATAATTTAGGATCTTCAGACCCTATAATTATTACTTTTCTACACAAATCCTAATTAAAAATTAAGTCTAATCAATATTTAGGATTACAACATTTCAGGATTTTCAAAATCTGTTATTACTTTTGTGCATGGACTTCAGGTCGAATTTTAAACAGGTTGCATTGCATGACCATCACCCAAATCAAAATTAATAGGACTTCCACGCTTAGGAACAGATGACTGCATCATATTGCATGTCCTAAGGATAATTTCATGTGCTTTTCCAACTCAACTGACTCATCATAGATTTGTATTTAGGTAGTTGTCTAGTATGTCTAGAGTGTTAGAGGCTTCCCCGACCAGATAGAAAATAAATCCTTTGTGGAACCATCTCCAAGTTCGTAGTTGTACCTCCTTTCTCTTTCTTTCCAGTGAATCTAAACATATGCAATATCCCTAATTAGCATGACCACCCATTGTCATAAATCTAGCCTTTGGATTTTCCCCTAATATATTCTAACTCTATTTTTAGATCAAAATCATAATAAACTATACCCTTGTCCTCATATTAATTATGAGAACATGCACATTTATATTTATCATATGTTATCAATGTGATACATTAATATGTTGTATTAAATCTTCATAAATTGGAAACTGGAATCTTTTAATTAAATTCAAGATACTTGACAATAATTACATGAGATCAAATATATATACAGTCATGTATTTCATTCTTCTTGTATCATCTAGAATGCTTTAATTTTACAGCAATATACTTCAATTTTTTCTTCTACATTGTATAAGATATATTTTATTATATAAAATATAATGAGAAATCTTATAGTCTTTTTTTGGAATATGTAAAATTGTTGCAACCACCAAAATGCTTTCTAAAATAAACATTTTTAGAGAAAGGAATTCAATGGAAGTAATTTTGGTGAACTTCTACTAATTCTTATTAATTAAAAATTATAAGAGGCCATCATCTACAATATCATGCATCCATGAAGGTCATAACTCCTAATGTCTCTAATTGTAATGATATTGGCCTTCTTCAAGGTTTCAAAATAAGCAAGATCTATGATTCATGTAAAATGCCTACCAACTCTCTTTTTCCATGCAAGTATGTCCCTAGTTGTCTTCTTAAAAGACTAGAAGAAATGAAATTTGAATAAAAAATGTAACTCAAATTTTAAATTTAATTGAAAAAATGATCATCAAATAAATTAATTGTAACTTAAATTAGCCTTCATGTGCTCTCAATGAACCACAAAGACATCAGAGGGTACATAACCCCAAGTAAATAAAATATGGGAAAATGTATTATTTGGGTCCTTTAAGGCACTTGTAACACTATGGAAAGTAAAACTAAAGTAAGGAAATTTGTTAATCAAAAGCTAAAATGAGTAATCCAAAAATTAAAGCTTATCACTCTTCTTAAATGATCTCTTAACCATATAACCAAACTTGTTATCATCTATTATCTTAACCATATAACCAAACTTGTTATCATCTATTAGGGCAAGAAATAAAAAGATGTGCTACCTGACCACTAGTGCAACCCACACATCATTTCACAATTTCAAATTTTGTATAAGAGTGAAAATTAATTGCAACTAATTTTAAAAATATGAAAATTATAATATTTATAATAAAATATAGTAATTATAAGTTAATTTTATTTCATTAGAAATGTTTATTTGCTTGAAATAGAATTTAAAAGTGATTAAAAGAGAATGTAATGATAATCCATATCAATATAACATGTTATTCATTACTTAAACAATAATATAACTAACAATTGTCAATCTTTTCACTTGCTTCTTCCATCACTTCTCTTTTTTCCATGGAAATGAAACATTAATGCTAATGTATTCCTAATTTATGATAAAAAATAAAGGAATTATTTCATGTAAATCCACTTCCTTAGTGATTTATTTATGAACAAATATTTTAAGTTTTCTTGCTCAATATAAAGCAAATTACTTTATTGTATGCATCTATTTTTTATTGATAAATAACTTTATTTTTTATCTTGCATTCCTCAAGATCTTTGAACTAAATGATATGGTATCTATATTATCCAAGTATTTAACAAAAAACACACCACTCAGCTCTATCTATTTATTTGGATAAATAACTTATTTAATAAGTTGGTGGTGTAAGAAGTTGATTTTTGGAGCTCATGAAAAGGAGAGTTGTTGGAAACTAATCTTTGGTTACCATGGTCGGTGGCAATAAAAATTGCTAGAGTTTATGTTTGCAACATGTGAGAGATGGACATAATGTAAGAGAGAAAACTAGGGATTTTAAATTGAGAACGGGAGAAAATGGGTGATGGGGCAGCTTGTTCTATTTAATTTGGAATATTGCAAAAAAAAAAGAAATTATTGCTAAACTTTTCATATGAAATAATGTTTTGGAATTGGCTATATATGTACCTTCAATTTTTTGTCACAAATAAGCAAGACTTTTGAAAGCAAAATTATAAATAGGAAGTCAAATGATAGCCTGATGTTTTCTCATTAACTCAAGTTACATTAGTCTTCTACTAACTAGTAGCAACTTATTAAAGATCTTAGGCATTTTCTCTTTTAAGTTTGATCTATGCTTGTTAGTAATGTTCAGGTATTGTCCACTAATAGATAGGGCATCTTTTAACAATTTGTCATAGTGTCGTCGTAAACTTTGAAGAGCAACTTATAGCAAACCATTTCAGTTCATATTTGCATTAATGAATTCACAAAAAAAAAAAACCTTAATGATACTTTTGTGGCAAAATTATCAATTTTAAAGTTGTTATTTGTATTGGTTCATTTGTGATGAATACATATGTGTATTATTAGCTCACTTTTAATTTAAATGTATTTGTGTATGTGAGTGAGTGAGTGTGTGTGTGTGTGTGTGTGTACATGTAAAAATAGAGACAGTGTGTGTGTGTGTGTGTGTGTGTGTGTGTGTTTGGACACCAATGCATGCTTTAAATCTCAACTCAAATCTTTGATTTTAAAATGATGAACAATAAATCACGACATATGTAGTTCAAACTCGTGACCCCGAAGAAGAACCATCTCTTTTAATCAACAAGTTACTAATCCTTTCACTCTATTAAAAAAATATTAGACAAAGACTGTTGATTGGAAAAAAAAACTTAACACATGCCTTCATGATTTGACTAATCATAAAAAATAACAATTTCCATTGCTTACAACATCAACATTCATTCGTTTAACTATATTTAGTAGACAACTAAAGCTTATGCAGACTAAACTATGAAGGGCTTGTTTTCATGATTTCATTTGACATTTATTGATGTTGAATTTCAAATTTCACAAGCTATCACTTCTGAAAAAAGTAGTATTCTGAATGAATCAATTTCTTCAGTATTGGTGGGATGATTAGATGACTTACTGAACATACTCATACCTCTTTCACATTGTTTTTTCTTCGTGTGTCTCCTTATAAATCATGCACACGTAGTTAGGTCTGTGCTCTTAATAGTGTGAAACAATTGTTTTATTGCACGTCGGCAAAAGCTGGCTTTACAGATATGGACAAATGGCTCTAACTGAAACTTCCCATTTTCTGAAGTCTTAGAATTTTATATTGATGGGGTTGGGGAGATTCTTAGGTCAAAGAAGTTATTGTTGTTATACTTTTTTGGCAAAGTACGCAATAAATAATAATATATTTTCTGTTGTTAAATATTAATTTTACAATAATATCCAATTAAATTTTAATTTTACAAAAAATTAATTGTGTTTACATACTTGTCATAAAGTTCTTATCTATTTATATATCTAGAATATAAACTTTCATGTTTATATGCATAACATTCGAATTATTAATATTACATAAAAAAGTACTATTACAAGCTAACTTTTGAGAAGTGCAAAGACTTCTACATGCATATGTTTATTAGACCAAACTGTTATAAATGTAAATGATTAACTTTTTAAGTGTTAGATAGGTAAATACAAAAGAATTGGGTGGCATGTTATGTAAATTTCAAAATCCCCAGCTAAGTTTGAGATGTTTGTTGTAAAATTTGCCTTGCTGCTCATGGTTCCCATTAAAATTAAATAAGTAATTAGAGCAATATTACTTTAATAATCAAACCAAAGTACATGCATGAGGTTTAATTAACTCAAGTTTAATCTAGTGTATCATAATGTCATGTTTTTCTTCTTGTGATCACTCGTCTCACCAGTTTTGTCTTAATTTGTATCAGCGAGAAGAGGGTCATAAATTTGAATCCCTCAAACAATATGTTGGGTAATTTTTTTTCATTTATATATGAATTAAAATAAAAATTTGTTCTTTAAGATTATTTGTGATTATATCTTCGGTTTTCCTCTTAGTTTTCTTTTTTTCATTATGTCTTGTCAATCCTTAGAAGTTGCATGCATTATAAAGTATGTCTCATTAGAATTCAAACAATAACTCAGTTTGTTACTCATGATAAAAAAAAGTGAGAAATGTGGGTTAGATCAATCTTCATCAAAGTGGAGGATTTGTGACGTGAGAGTGAATCAATAGTTATGAATATTGATGGAAATACCTATGTTCGATTGACTGATCAATATTGTTGCCTTTGAACAAAAAATTATGGTCTTTATCAACATGCTTGTAAGAATTAGAGAATACTTTTCCATGATGCCTTTTTAGAGGCATGATACAAAGTGAGGATGAACCATCTTGATGTCATATAGAACCTAGTGAAGTACTTATAAGAGGAATTCAAGCTTTAGCAATAGAGCAATCCTTAAAAAGATTTGGAAATAAGTAGAAGATGGATCAACTAGGAGAAGAAGAAGAGCATGACACTTATCTTTTAAACTTATTAGTTCTATTATATTTGTCCACTGATACCTGTTGTTTTAATTTTATATTCATTATGCATTAGTTGATTTATTTGAAGTGGGTCTATTGAAATTATGTAAAATTTAGCATGTAGAAAGCATATCAACTATCAGTCTTCATTGATTGAGTAATAAAATGTGGTCTAAAATTCTTCTTGATCAAAATTATCCTTTAATATCCAATCTAGCTTGACTTGGTCCATAGAAGTTAGATAAAGACACCCCAATGGTGCAATCACATGTATTGATTCTTAAACTATTAGTTGTATGTATATGTGGAGTAGTTATTATTATTATTGTATCAATAGTAGATCTTAGCTCTCTAGTAGCTATTGATGGTGCACTAAAACAAGAACACTTTATTTCTTAAATTCATTAGAAGTTTAATGATGGTAGATAATGATATTCTCCAAATGATCATAATTTACACATCATAATTCAAACACTATTTCATTGGAATTAAAATTTCTATCATGAGAGTTTGTGTAATACTCTACACGTAAGATTTTTAAATATCTAAATGATAAAAGAATATGAATTCTCATAGTAATTTTTATTCTTATAAACATGAACAATTGTAAATAAGGTGGAATATGCTCTAAGCATAATATTCTTACTCTTACATCCTAACTTATTTTTGACACTATACAGTAAAAATAAAAGATTAGGGAGATGAACATGAGGCAAAACTTGAATATACAACAACAAAAAAAATACACTAGAGACTATGCAAATAACACTTCTGAATATGTAAGCACATGTTCAAGATCCAATTCATAAGCAAGTAAAATTTCAACATCAAGGTCCAAGAATGTGTGAGAGGTAGGTAGCCTTAGAGATTCTGACAAGCAAAAGCATACACAAGCTTACTCAAAAGCAAAGGAAGATAATTTAGATTAGCTCTAAATAAGTGCTTAGTTGAACATCCTCGACCTAAACCAAACATATAAGTACATCATAAAACAATCAATCATGTGATAACACTACAAGATAACATTTGGGTTGCCTCTTAAGTAGTGCTTTGTTTTATATTCCCAGCTTAGCAAAGTTAGATTAATTTTAAGGTTTTTCTCTTAAATCAAATAGCTTGTTTAATAATTCTCGATTTATCATATGATATTTGAAATGCCCTGGCGACTCCCCTGATCTATTGTGATCCCATATATTATACTTTTTGAAATATTACATATTTCTATTTCTATTTCTTATTTAAATTCTTATTTGACCTTTCTATATCCACTCTCAAACTTTGGTCCAGGTGGAATAAGATAATGAAAATGAAGTCACTTCCTCATTTTACACTCTAAGAGATCACTCTCTTTTTTGTAAGTCAATATTTGCCCTATCAGTTTTGTGTGTGTGTGTGTGTACGTGTTTGTAGATGATTGAAGAACATTTTTTGGCTTATTCGATCAATACAAATTTAATTATAAAAGAAACGAAGTCACCATGATAAAATCAAACATTGATTATCTTATTCTATTTTCCTCTTAATGTTACATTCTGGCTAATAACATTCAAAATAGAGGTTTAATGAATGCCTCAAAATGTTGTCATTTTTCAAATATCAAAATTATCCCTTTTATTTTTATATCAAATAAAGAAATTAGTGGGAAATATTGGAGCCATTTTATGCATCATTTTAATTGTTTTAGCAATGAGGATGATAACTTCTCCCACTACCTTAAGTGGGACAACATAAATAATAAGCCTACAAAAACGCATTTTGTTTATATTTTAGATTAGATAACCTATTGGATGTTTTAAAGTTATAGGAATCATAGTATATATAATAATATCCAAGATGGTCCAATATCAACTTTCTTTTTACAAGGATTAATTTCCTTGAGTGTTTGTGATTTAATCAATTGATAATTTTATTTGAAAGAAGCCTTTAATTATTCTAACATTTAAAAAAAAATTATTGAGATGAATGATAAAACTAATAGTAATATATTCTCTCTTTATAATCCTTCTAACTGTGGCTTTTGTAGCATTAAAATGAAATTTAAATAATGGTCTCACTCAATGCAACTATAAATTCTTTCATATAAGTGGAGAGAAAAATCATGTTATTGATTATTTGTGAATCTTATTGTGTGTGTAGATACACACATACATGTATGGTATACATGTATGTATAAATACACACACACATGCACACTCCAACACATACAAGCATACTCATACATACATAAATNCAACTATAAATTCTTTCATATAAGTGGAGAGAAAAATCATGTTATTGATTATTTGTGAATCTTATTGTGTGTAGATACACACATACATGTTTGGTATACATGTATCTATAAATACACACACATGCACACTCCAACACATACAAGCATGATCATACATACATAAATGTATGCATGCATGCATATATATATATATATATATATATATATATATATATATATATATGATTGAAGGACTTCCTTTATTGGCTTATTCGATCAATACAAACTTTAATAATAGAAAAAACATAATCACCATGATTAATCAAACAATAATTATCTTATTCCATTGTACAACTAAAAAGACAATATTATCTATTTACTCTGTCGTTTTCATAAATGTTCTTCCATGTTAATCCATCTTACTTTTCAATTATATCTATAAGATATTATCAAGCTCATAATCATTTTTTTCCCTTAATTGATTCTATTCTGTCTAAAACTATCTCTTAATTACTATTGCACATTTTCATGAATATGATACCATTATATCAGATGGATAAAGACCAATCACAAAACCAAGAGATAGGATTCCTCCAATTATGATAAAATTATAATAGAATTTGACATCTACATACTCAATAATTATTTATCCATAAATATTGATTTCTTCAAAATATTTTATAAGGAAAAGTCATGCATGCCTAACCCATTGTCTGACTTTAGTTATAACTTGTTCATTTATACTGAAACACTAAGTTGGACCTGGCTTAAGAAGACCTCCACATGCTTTCATCTGCATCTTCTGAGTTTGGAATACCTCATAAACTGCCAACTTGAGATTATCGTTCTGCTTTTTGGCACAACATCAGAGCTTCAGCTTATATACTAACTCAACTTTGATACTATCGGATACAGGTCAGAAAAGTGTAAGGAATGTAGCTGTCATAATTGCTGACAAGTCTTAGGATTTGATTAAAATACTAAGCATTGCTTCAAATTCAAATTAAAAAACATGCATGTCACGTATTTTTCAGCATATATAGTTTGGCCCATGTGTTGGCTAAAGGCATATCTTTTTTGTTGACTATTAGAAATTAATGTGCATTGAACCACAGCATAAATTAGTATAAATTTCAAAAAAGGTGTCGATAGATATCATTTAAGCATACAATATTGTCACGAATTACTTACAAATAATAATTAATTATTGATTATGTTTTAAATGTGATTAAAAGTAATATATTTGTCTTGTTTTTTATCTCATAATCTCATGTTTAAAGGCTGATTTTTATTCTTATGAGAAAAAAGAATGGTTATGAAAACATGTATATCATTATTCATATTTATATCACAATAGCTAATATTCAATAAGCAATCAACCAACTTATTCACAATTGTAAGAAATTACAATAAATAATTGCGTTTGCATACTCAGAGAAAAAGCAGATAATATCAGAATTATTAGAAGGTTGAGATAAGATAACTTTAGAAGAGAAAAAGTATGATTCAAAAGAGAAGAAATGATGAAACCAGGAGTTTAGTTTCATTTGGAGTTCTTCTCCTTGTGTAATTTTTTTCCACCCACCACCCCTTGAGGAGAAGTCTGAGACGAATGGCTACTTGCCAGTTTGAGCAAAGGAGCAACGCACCTTCCATCCACATGCATGCATCATCCTTCCACGTATAGGCAACAACCAACATATCTTATTTACCATAAAGTTAAGCGCATTACATGTGATATGGAGAAATTTAGGTTGTTGTTGCTTATATGATTGACTAATTTATAGATATGGAATCTTGGCCTACGTGGTCATAACTTCTTATGCTTCTCAAATACGAGTCTTAGTGTTTGAGTCATTCTTGAAAAACATTAACATGTGTTGCTTAAACTTATGCTCTTGCCACTTCGATTGTGTTCTACTATAGGAAAATGAGTTATAACCGACGACAAAACTGGTGGCCAAAATATATGTTACAGAAAATGCACCAATTTTCTATGACATAACGACAATTTATAAGGTCGTCTATTAGCAATGGCTTAACTATAGGATATACAGTCACTTAGTTACAGTAATATTTCAGCTGACGGTTTTTTATTATTATCGACGAAATAGTCCTTCGATTATAAACGGTGATTAACCGACGGCCATAGTTCGTAGGTTATTTCGGAACCCATCATTTAGTGGGGTGTTAAGCGATGAGTTATTTTAATAAGTAATGGAAATATGTGCCAATAATAATATTACAAACTGATGGATTTTAGACGGCTTGTAAATCGTTGATAAATGCCCCACCTGAATCCCTCATTTCATTTATTTCGTCCTCCTGTCCCGCTCACTCTCGGCCTCCCCCTTGCCCTGGCTTCTTCCCTCCCTTCCTAAAAGCCTCGGCCTTGCCCTTGCCCTAGCCCTCTATTGGTTTTGTCTAAGACCCTTGCCTTAGCATGCAAACCCTAGCTAGTTGGAATCGAGTACAACGAGATTGCGGCTTGCAGAGACCCGGTATTCCCATTTTTCTCCTTCCACTCAATTTCTACCCAAAACCATTCATTAATGTAACTTATCATCTTATTTTTCACGTGATTTCATTCCTGAAGGTTGTTTGGCTACACTTTGGATTTACATTAAGGGGGTGTTTGATAAATCTCAAATTTAAGGCAAAAAGGAGGGGGGAAAGAAGGATTTAAGAGCTTGTAGGAATTACAGAGGCATTTTTTACTGTTTAGCATGATTAAGCTTAAATCATGCATAAATCCTGCTTTGATAAATTATTTAAGAAATGTCTCAAAGAGTACTTTTTAGTGATCATCATAAATAGCATGTAGGCATCATCGTCATTACCTCAAGGAGAATGTCGTAAATAAATTCTTAGACAACTCCACAAGCTTGAATAGATTGTTGCTTGATTCATTATGATTATGAAAATCAAATGGAAATTGAAATAGTCATAGTGGTTATTGCTTTTCTTTTTCTGTTAGCGAGACATTCTTTATAGCTCGGAACAAACTAAAGTGATGTGGTTTTGAATTGGATTTGTTACCTAATCGTTCTTATACTGAGTTGGGTTGATGTTATTTTCTTTCAGTAATGAGTATTATCCAGTTATTTTGGCTAATGTGATGTTTGCTAGAATTGACTGGCCATCGATAGACTTCCATCGTGTTGGATTGAATTTCTTAATATTGAACATTAAAACTTCTGATCTGATTTGGTTTGGTATTTGAGGAAGCCATTGTTTATGATGGTTACTTTACTGTTGATAAACTTACATTTTTGCCTAGATCTTCACTAGTTGTTGAGATTGTTTTTTGAGTTGTGATGAAATCCAGCCTTCTTTAAAATTAAAATAGTTTTGAATATACTTTTATATGTTCAAAATTTAGATGAAACTAGTTGATTATCCTTCTTCTTTTTGTTTTGGTGGTTTTCATTTCTTTTTGTGGCTTTTGTTGGTATGGTTTGTCTCTCTGTTTTTTGTGCTTGTCTTATTTGGTTTGCATTGCATCTATAGATCTTTTAAGACTCCCTTTTTTTCCATTTTCCCACCTTAAAGCTTTTAAGTTTTCTGATTTTCTTTTGTTTTTAAGAGAAATCCTAAAACTAATTGTTTAAATGTGATGGTTGTTGTGCATGATTAAATGTAGAATCCAAAAATATTTGTTTAAAAAGATTTACATACATACCACTAAATTCCTACGTAAAATAAATGAAATCTAAATTTGTAGTAGTAGCTCTAGTGGCAAAGTTTTAACTGTGTGATGAAAATCATTGAAATGTGTGAACATTTTAAATCTCTTTGGTCTCTTGTTCAGGGGGGGGGGGGGGGCGGGATGTGATATAGATGGGAATATTTTTAGTAGAATTCAAGTTGGTTGGTTGAGGCATAGGAATGTATCTGGTCTATTGTGTGATAGAAAATACCTCTCAGTCTTGAATAAATATTTTATAAGATGGTGGTGAGACCTGTAAAGTTCTATGGCACAGAATGTCGGCATTTAGATTAAGGGGTTGTTTGGTTGCAAGCATGATTTACTTTGAATAGGATTTAATAAATCCTGAAAAGTATTTCGTATGTAAGATGATATTTTTGGTGGTACGTCATATAGGGTTGTAAAATTAGCTCAAAAAATGATAATCACTTGGAAATTGAATCTAAGTTTGACTCGTACATGAAACTCGGATTGAAATAAACATGTTGAACAATGACCCAAAATTTTGGATTAAATTTATTTGGAGCCTATAGCATCTCAGCTCTAAGTTGGATTGTTTAACATCTTAGTAATGTTAGTTCTGTCGAACATCTTTAATCAGTCGAATATTGACTCTCAATCCATTAAGATGTCTCATAATAATGTATGCCCCTGTAGATACACCAACCCTCCCATAAATATATTTATTTCATATTTTGTCTCCAAGTGAAAAATTAATCATAAATTTAAGAATCCTCGTCTCCACAACTTTGAACTAGATTACTTACACACCTCTAAATAAATTTTGAGCATAAAGTATTTCATATGATGTAAAAGATTTCATTTTCCTTCAATAAAAAATCTAATTTCCATTTTGGCAATCGAAATTTGATTTCCCATTGGAGGAAGAAATGAAACTCTTACATCTTACGAAGCACTTCCTTATAAGAATTTATTTAGAGGTGTGAAAGCAATTTATTAAAAGATGTTGTTGAGACTAGAATACTTAGGTGGATCATTGGCTTTACACTTGTAGAGAAATTGTGAAAGAAATATACTCGTGAAAGAGTTGTTATAGCTATAGTAATAGAAAAGATTAGAGATAATTAATGGATAAATGTTCACTGATTATCGATATTTGACAGCCCTAAGAGCTGATTAGGCTGTTAACATTTTGATTTTGAGCTTAACTATTGTCGACTCTAAATAAATTTGATCCAAAAGTTTTGACTCGATGCATGGGTTGTTTATTTTAATTCACTCTTTATCCGAGTAAAAAATAAAATCAGTCAATTTTCAAGCGATAATTATTTATTCTTGTTAAGAAAAAATATTTTGACGGTTTAATTAGACTTTCTATTGTCTTCTTCTAATGTTATTTGCAATTGTAGCTACTCCAACCCTTTCACGGATATAGTTATTTCGTAGTTTGTTTCTAACTGTAAAGTTAATCATATAATTAATCATTCTCATTGCTATGGCCCCTTACGCGATTAACAACACACCTTCATTTAATGTAAGAGTTTTAACTACATCCTCCAATACGAAGTCTAAGTTCCATTTACAAAATGGAAATTCACTTTGAAATGTGTAAGTGTTAATTTTTTTTTTACTTTGTACATATGTGTATTCGGTTTTAGTAGTTTGTAGATTGGGTTACTTAGTAGTTTTTTATTAAGATATTAAAAGTAACTTCATGATAGTTAATTCACATGATAAGTTTCCTTTTTTTGAAAATCAATCATGATTTTTCCGGTGGCTAAGAAATGTATAACTAATATAATTGGGAGTTCCTTATCATCTTCCATCTAAAAAACTAATAAATCCATAAAAAAGATAAATTTATCAACTTTAACATGTACTTCTTCTATAAACCATCTAATATAAGTTAAAGATCTCACTACTAACTAACATGTTATAGTGCTAGGTTGTACCTCTCCTTTCTCAATCTCCTAAAAACTATTAAATGAATAGGATTTATGTTAGCTCCTAAGTTACATAAAGCTTTTATACACTTATAATGTATGGAATAGTGAAGCTACCAAGATTATTACATTTTTTGTGGATGTTTATTTTGTATAATAGCACTACACTTTTCAGTTAAGGCCGCAATTTCATAATCACCTATTTTTTATTTTTTATTAAGGATGGCTTTCATGACCTTAACATAAGTAGGCATCTTTTCTTAAGCTTCAGCAAAAGAGATATTCATGATTATCTTTTTGAACTCTTCTAAAAATTTGGAGAACTAATGGTCAAACTTATGCTTTTGAAGTCTTTGAAGAAATAGAAGTGGTTGTCTCTCTTATTCTTTTCTAGGGGGTGTATTTTTTTTTCTAAGCCTTGTGAAGATTTTTTTAATAGGACTTTTAGGCTTATGATCTTCTTCTATGCTAGGCTCATCTCTTCTAACCTCCTCTAATTCCTTAACTCTCCTCAAATTTTTGGCTTTTCACTACTCCTTTCCTTTTTCCTTAAGATTCACTTTGAGGTTATTTAGCAATGTCCCTTAAGGTCTATCACTTAATGAGTTTACTAATGCCAGAATTGATTCTCAATATTTCTAATTATCATGGCTTGATGTTGCTTCAAATTTTTCATATGTAATATTAACTCTTCCAGATATAATGTTGTTTCTTTAAATAGATTATTAGAACTGAATCGGTGGATAAGTCGATCTTGGGTTAAAATTAATTTCTTGAATGTTCCAGTTGCCTATGTAGTTATGTTGGTCACTACCCCATTGTTGATTTTCTATATTTTAGTTATTGTTCCAGCTAAAATTTAGGTTAATTCTCCTATCATAATTGTAAGCAATGGAAAATGGATTATTAAGTTTTATTTATAGCATTTAATAAATCTAGAAAAGCAGCAGTAAGGTTAACTAAGCATTTAGTTGTCTTTTCTTCAATTATTAGTGATACAAATGTTGAATTCAAGGTAAGTTATCTAACTTCTTAGATATGGCAGCTATCTGTTTATTCAAAATGGATAATACATCTTGTTCATTGATGCTAGCTACTCTCCAAGAGTTAACTCGTCAAAAAGTCATCAAAAATTATTCAGAACCATCTCCTCAATCAATGTGCAGGCCTCCTCAAAAGGTTTTAAAATTAATAATCCCATAATTGTCACATCTATAATAGACATCAATGATCCCACCAGTCAGTTAAAAATATTTGTATAATCAACCAATCAAATAGGGCATGATGTGAAAATTTTCTAAGTATCTCCTTAAATCTTTCTTAGCTTCATATATCAACTCACTATACATCTGGGTGAATGAAGTAGTGTCTTTCCAAGGCTTGACTATTTTATAAGGTTCAAATTATTTAGCTAGGATTTTATAAGCCAAGTCATTCAAAGTGTTTATGGACCCTGATGCTAAATAATTAAGCCACGACTTAGTCTTATGTCTCTAAGTGAAAATAGGAACAACCTAAATTTGATAATGTCATTTGAAACATTGTTTTGCTTAAAAATCACATATAATCTTAGAAAACTAATTAAGTGCAAAATTGAGTCTTAAGTTGGTGAACCTCCAAATTGATTATTTTGAACTATCTGAACTATAAAATGTTGGAGTTCAAGGGTGTTGATTTCTACCGTATAGCCCAAAGAGATTCATTTAAACAGACGATGTTTGATGAGCATTTGAGTGCTTAATAATATCATAATTGAGCGATCTTGAGCTCGTTAGCATTCGAGACGCTCGATTCAATCATATCCTCACCAGATTTGACATTCATTTCACCTTCCAAATATGCTCGAAAAGCCTCCAAAAGTGTTTAATAGCTTGATCGGTACTTGATTTGATTCGGATTTTACCAATTTTGGTATCATTGGGTCTATCCCATCAAGCCGGTCAGCTTGACAATTAGCTTGTTAAAGTTGGAGCTCTAGATGACTCTTAATCAACATCTCTTGAGATTGGTGTCAATAAGAAGTATGTTGTCAACAAAACTTGGTGACTTGATATGTTCCTTGATGCAATCAAATGAAGAATCTTAATCAAGTTTGAACATCATTACTTGCAAATCACAAAATATAATATTACATGTGTGCTTCCCATCTTTGTATGTGCGTGTGTATCTAATCCGTTATTGAAAAAGTCTAGTCAACAATTGCAAATGGTTAGGCGAAAAACCACTCTGAATATTCAGCATTTTTGGGAGGGATTTACATACATATCACCCAATTCCCAATTCCCAATTCCCACCTATTTACATGTCTAACCAAACTTGGCTTTTTTTTTCCATTAATACCATCAAAATCTTTCATTTCACTTCAAAAATATCACCATTTTAAATTTTAAAAGGTGAAAAAATTCATTTCGTACAAATATAGGTGAAGTTGGAAGAACAGGTGTTAGACATGTAATTGACAAGTCAATTACAAATAAAATCTGAAAAATTAAATTTTAGTTTTGATTATAATGATTTTAAGTTATAATTTATTTTTGAAAATTGAAACAAGAAAAAAAAAAAAACTATATTTCCTTGGCCTCCAAACTGGCTTGGTTCAGCAAAATTCAGGTTACAGATTAAAGAAGATATACTGAGATGGCAACGAAACGCTCTGCAAGCATGTGATAGAATCTGCAGAGTTAGTATGATGGTATGGCGTCATTCCTGCAGCAGAATTGTTAACCAAAGCTGAAAATTTTACATTTTCCGAGTAGAAGTCTACCCAAAATGAACGTCGCCCCTGACCCCATTTGTAAGCTAAAACAAAATGGATGTGATGCACCGATACGGACCGAAAACATTATCTCAACCGCCAGTTATGACGCGCCACATTATCATACATCTCATTTGTAGGTGACGTAGCATTCTGTGGTTAGCCATCCTGACGCAATATTTTCTTGACAGTGACGCAGGATACGGGCATTTTACAAGTTAGATTTAGGGGGAAAAAAATTTATTATTAACATTCAACATTATGAAATTCTATATAATTCTTGTTTTTCATTTCAAATTTATCAAATGTGTGCATTAGTACAAATTTAAAACACTACATGATCAAATTGTATAAGATATGGAAGACGACAGAGTTGAAAAAGAGTTATTTGGCGGTGGAGAGGAAGACAAAATGTGTGGCATGTGATGTGGGGGCCGAGCTCTTCTTGGAAGCCAGCGGAGCGGTAAGGAAGGTAACCTAATGTTTGTGATTTGCCTTGGCGGCTTCTGGTCCTCGCAAATACAGGAAATGTTAACTCCCCAACAACAATCTCATGCCCCTCACTTCCCAACTCATAACCAATTTTTAGTCATGCATGTAAATGGCTGTATGGTAATAATAGTTGAATGATGACAAATTTTGAATAATGATGATGGTAGTTGAGCGACGGTAGTCGGATGATGACAGTCGGGCAATGGTGGTCGGATATTGCCCGTCGAGTAGATTCTTAATTTCGCTAAGTTCTTTCCAAATTTTAAGTCTAGAACACTTTCAAGCGAAGAATGCAGCTCTGTTTTTTTATCTTTTAGAATAACAAAATTTGATTATTTTGAATAAAATCTCAAAACATTAATCTATCAGACGACTCATGATGATTCATTTGATTAAAACATGTTCATTTAGTATATATATGACTTATTAGATTCCTCTCATTGAGACACACAATGTGATTATTAGCATACAAGATTCAAATATCATTTGGCCATTTATGACATGGAATTTAATTTCATTTGTAGCATTAAACTTAGAAATTATATTTTCGAAGCATTTTTACCAAAATATCAATGGTGATAATAATTTGTTTTTTTTTAAGACATTTATAAATTAATAAGGCAGCTCTCATAATTTCATTCAAATGCAAGGATATTTGTCTTGCAATGAATTTGTCAACAACTTAGCTTTAGAGAGTGACTTTTGCAAAATATAACATTTATATTAGGGTCATTTAGATAAATACCCCTCAAGTCCTATATATTTACATATCTAACTCCTAAACATAAATATCTATATGTATAGCATTCAAATCTTCTTACAAACTTTCTAGAAGTGAAATAAACATTTACATATATAAGTTTATAGCACTACCAAAATGTTATAAATATAAATATATAAATTTAGGAGTTATGATATATAAAAGGCATAAGAATTATGCTGTATGGATGTAATTTTCTCTTCATATTATATTAATGCCTATGACTATAAGCATAGATAATAAGATTATGGTTGCATATCTTAACTAACTCCTTTCATTTCATTATTTCAAACAATTACCTGCTTCCACCTACTATTGTTTCCTGCGACTTTTTTTGTCTGCATTAGAAAGTATGTGGTATATTTAAATGATTATTGAAAACTTCTGCGGTAAGGAGCTTATTTGACTTTAAAGATTGAGGAAAAAAGTCTACCTTTTTTTCAGCTTTGAAGGAGCTTTGACAAAGATTAATCAGCTAATATAATCAGGAAATAAATTCAAATGATTTGTACGTTGAGGGCACTAATCATGGATAAAATTTATGGTTCATTTATAAAATTATTTATTTCAGGAGTAAATCTGACGATTTTTGTAAATATGATAAAGTGGACAAAAAGGAATTCTGAAATTCGGTTGAAATTTCTTATATTTTTTGGGAGGAAAACCAAAAGCTTGTATTTTTGTTAGCTAAGAAAATATTTGTACATATTTGATATGATGTAAATATACGTGCTTCGTTTACTTTAAATTCCATGTTTTCTTCTTTATTTATCATGATGTTATGCTTGTGGAATGTTTCTTGGCGGTAGTTTGCGAGCTACAGGGGTTAGCGATGCATTGTGCAGCTGAAACACGAAGCGAATAAGAATGTTGAGATGACATAATTACGCTACTCTGCAACGTGATTATGTCACTCTTGTTGTTGGTCCAGTGTAATTACGCTAGGCCGTGGCATAGTCCAGCGCCGTAACTTTGCCAAGTAGGGGCGTTGTTATGTTGTGTCCCGGCCAAACCTAATTTGGCATCTTTTTGTATGGTGATTTTGGTAGGAGATATGCAAGGAGATGCTTTGGGATGCCTTGAAGAAGTTAGGAGGCACCTGCGAGGCTTCTCTTCTTCTTTGTGGAGAAATTCCTAGTGTTAGTTTTACTTTGAGATTGAGAGGTTGTTGTGAGAAAGAGACTGTGTGTGTGTGTGTGAAGGTTGTGCATGAGAGAAATCATGGATTGCTTCCATTATCTTGTGATGTTTTGGTGTATTGTGGAGAACAGTTGGCTTATTTGTAAGTTTGTGTCATCTCTTTTATATGTATCTTCAATAGGTGTAATGACAATTTCTATACTTTTCTGCCTCATGTCTCGTAGCTAAACTTCTTTCATTCTCCTGCGATGTAATGATAGGGTTTTTCTCATTATTTGTATCATGAGGCTTTCTCCATAAACGTTTTATGTGCCTTTGAATTTCGTATTTTGATATGTTAACTTTCTAGTCTTAATTTACTTCAGCTTTACTCGATAAAATTTTAAAATCCTAGTGATCTATGATTTTTTACATCACTTAGAAGAGCAAGTAGGTTAGCACATAATAGTCTAATAAAGTATGCATATTGTCTTACAACCAATATAAGGAATCTAGGGAATCCCAAGAAATGATGCATGGTTAAGTATTTTTAACTATAATATGATTTTTAACTCTTCTTATGACCTAATCATAGGCTGAGGATAATTTTGTCTCTAGTTTTCAACTTATCACAATAGAAAACTTATAGGAAAAGACATAGAGAGAATATTATACCCATGTCACAGAAGCAATAGTCGCATCAACTCTAAATGACTGAAAGTTACTCGATGTCTTTTCTGCTACTATCATTTTTATTTACTGCATTTTTAAGGTTGTTAGAATTTTCATTCTTGTCATTTTGATCAATTCAAACTAGAATTAATGATTTAGTACACTAGAACTTTCAATGTTAGAAATATTCTAACAATGTTTCTTGTGGGATCGATACACAAACTTTATATTTGTTTATTACTTGACATGTTTACTTGCAAGATTAACTGATTACTTCGCAGTACGTTTAGGCATCAAGTTTTTAGAGTCATTTTTAGGTATAGGAGTAAAAAATTTCTAATTTTTGGAGAACTTTAGCAAAAACTCTTAAAGTTTAGGTTTGAACTGTATCATATTTTCTTGTTTATTTCCATTTTTATTATAGTTATGTTTTGTTCTTTTTTTTTTACATTTTCTGCTTTAGAATATGATCACTCTTCATGCACTGTCATTGTATTCATAAGAGTACTTTAAGTGAAATGTTGCCACATAACCCTGAAATAGAAAAAAAAAACTGAAAAAAAAGTCAAAAACTAAAAAAAAAATACTTAAAAAAGAAAAGCCCTCGGGAGGAACATCTAAAACCTCTTAGGGAGTTTGTCAACCCATTGGTAGCAAGAATTCATATGAGTATCCATTACCCTACTATAGAAGCGAACACATTTAAGCTGAGATATTATATAATTCTAATGATCCAAAACAACCAGTTGGGGGAGCACCCACTGAATATCAAAACCTGCAGGTAGCCAATTTCTTAGAAACTTATGTTACTTTCAAGTATAATTGTGTCCCTAGCAATGTTATTAGATAATTGCTTCTTCCCTTCTCTCTTAGGGATAATTCTAGCATGTAGCTCACTTTCTTTGCAACAGGATCCATCACCACATGAACTAACTTAGCCCAACTAATTATGGCCAAGTACTTCCCTCCATTCATGACTGTCAAACTTAGAAATGACATCACATCCTCACCCAATTAGACGGAGAGTCGATTTATGAAGCTTAGAAGAGGTTCAAGTAATTCTACCCCCTGTCAGATCATGTATTATATCGACAGGTTGAATGATCGGGTCCTGGCATGGTGACTGGCCGAACATCTTTCGGTCATGCCCCATAAGAGCTCGCCTTTTTCCAATGAGTATACCATCCTTATTTTGTTACAACTTTTTTCTTTGTTTGCTCTCACAATGATCCTGCATTTCTCCTCAATTAACATTCTATGGATTGGGATCCCATTTGAGAAGTTAATTTGGGGCTTTGTAAGTATGCTCATTGCAAGCTCCTGCAAAGTAAAAGCACGGTCGATAAAGAAAGGAAGAATGAAAGCTCATGTGAAGCAAGGCAATTGGCGAAGGAAATAAGATCATGAAGCAGACAAATTTGAAGAGACGTCTCCAAGTCCTATTTGCAACAATTGGTTGCTCGGAAATCAAGTATCAACCATCAAGGCTATTTAATATTAAATAGTTGTTTATTACTTTTAGTTCTCTCATTATTATTACACTGCATCTTACTAAGACACGAGATAATCAAAAACTAAAATATGCACAATAAAAAATACACATGACTTAATAATTTATGGATCTAACGAATCGGAGCAATGCACATGTCAAAAATTGAACTTCAAACAATGCAGGGGTACCCAAAGAAAAGATAACTGAAGGATAACGATTGTCCAATTAGAGCTTGATCAAGCTGAAGACTGATTAGAGGCCAATCGATTATGGGCCAACCATCTCAGAGGTCAGCCGATTAGAGAATGGCCGACAAGAAGACAACCTATCATAGGTTGATCAATTAGGAGTTAGACCAACCAAAAATCGACAAATCAGAAGTCGGAAGATCAAAGAGAATCTGGGGCATAAGTGTCGTTTTATAATAATTCTAGTACCTAATAAATAAATGGAGCATAAAATGTAAATGTTCTCCTCTTATTATTAAAACCTAGGACACAAATGGCTCTTCAAAGTTCTCTCTCTCATTCACTCTCCCTATCTCTCCCTCTCCTTTTAAGCTCTATTCATTTGGTATGAATTATAGACAAAACTGGGCTCAACATTAAGAAATCATAATACTTTTTTCCTTTAAATGATGATAACTCTTGACTTAGAATCTTTTCATTAATATCATTAGATACATCCTATGATTCACTCTGATTGAAGTCTTTAGATCTATTTTCAGTAGCCTTTAATATACGAGTAATTAATTCAAATCCATGCTTCACTCCTCAAAATAAATACAATAATTGTTATTATCTTCTAATTAAAATTTTGATTAGAATATCCTCCCCCCTTTTTTTTCCTTAAAATTGGAGTTTAGCTCATAACATCTTTACTAAAATTTGGGTGCCAATACAAACTATTCTCTTAAACAAATTTAAAAAACAAATAGATCTCTCATACAATCATATAATTGTTATTTCTATTTTATAAAATGAAAAAAAAAGGCTAATCTGATCCGATGGGCAAGCCTTTGGGGCCCGTGATTGAAGGTGCAAATTCAAATATCAACCAACTTGTAATAGTTATAACTAAATTCACTCCAATATACAAAAACAAAAATCTCATCCAATCAGCACTTTAAAAAATATATATATATGAAATTATTTTAAGGTTTGGAATCGGAATACTTTGAAATGACAAGCATCAAACTTGTAGACTTCTTGATTCTTTTTTTAATTTTATCAAGAGAAAAATATATTGCTCAACAACGGCTGTCTAAGTTAGTTCATGTTCGATTCATTAGCTAAGTGAATCGATTGAGAATAATTAGAAATATTAATTAAAAATAGAATAAAATATATAAAATTCTATTTAAATGAATATTTTAGCATAAAAATAAGATTTAAATCTCGTTCGTATCCTTAACATCCTACAATTACGTGATTACGGATGTCATAACAGCTCATTGTTGGCGAATACTTTGTGTTTTGTTCGCTAAGCAAGCGAGTCAGAACACAAACAAGCTAAGTTTGTCAACTTTCTAAAATAAAAATAAAAATAAATAATTGAAATAATTTGCATGTTTAGCCTAAAAATCAGAATATACTTGAGCACCACACACGTGTAGGCCANTTTATAATAATTACAGCACCTAATAAATAAATGGAGCTTGAAATGTAAATGTTCTCTTTTTTTATTATTGAACCCTAGGACACAAATGGCTCTTTGAAGTTCTCTCTCTCATTCACTCTCCCTCTCTCTCCCTCTCCTTTTAAGCTCTATTCATTTGCTATGAATTATAGACAAAACTGGGCTCAACATTAAGAAACCATAACATTTTTTTCTTTTAAATGATGATAACTCTTGACTTAGAATCTTTTCATTAGAATCTTTAGATCTATTTTCAGTAGCCTTTAATATATGAGTAGTTAATTCAAATCCATGCTTCACTCCTCAAAATAAATACAATAGTTTTTTATTATATTCTAATTAAAATTTTGATTAGAATATCCTCCCCCCTTTTTATTCCTTAAAATTGGAGCTTAGCTCATAACATTTTTACTAAAATTTTGGTGCCAATACAAACTATTCTCTTAAACAAATTTAAAAGACAAATAGATATATCATACAATCATATAATTGTTATTTCTATTTTATCAAATGAAAAAAAAAAGAAAAAAGGCTAATCTGATCTGATGGGCAAGCCTTTGGGGCCCGTGATTGAAGGTGCAAGTTCAAATATTAACCAACTTGTAATAGTTATAACTAAATTCACTCCAATAATAAAAAAATAAAAAATAAAAAAATCTCATCCAATCAGAACTTTAAAAAATGTGTATATGAAATTATTTTAAGGTTTGGAATCGGAATATATTGAAATGACAAGCATCAACCCTGTAGACTTCTTGAATTTTTTTTTTAATTTTATAAAGAAAAATATATTGCTCAACGGCTGGCCCGTCTAAGTTGTTCACAAATAGCTCAGCTCAACTTGCTAAATAGTTCATGTTCGATTCATTCGCTAAGTAAATCAGCCAAACATGATTTTTTTTTCCTATACGCTCGGCATATAAATGAGACATACACGAAACAAAAATTATTTATTTTCTGCCCGTCTCGACTCAAAATAATTAAAAATATTAATTAAAAATAGAATAAAATATGTAAGATTATATTTAAATGAGTATTTTAGCATAAAAATAAGATTTAAATCTCGTTCATATCCTTAACATCCTACGACTGTGTGATTAAGGATGTCATAACAGCTCATTGTTCGCGAACTATTTGTGCTCTGTTCGCTAAGCAAGAGAGCCAGGATACAAACAAGCAGCCAAAGATGAACAATAATATTAGTTAATTTTGTCAACTTTCTACAATAAAAATAAAAAAAAAATGAAATAATTTGCATGTTTAGCCTAAAAATCAGAATATACTGGAGCACCACACACGTGTAGGCTCAATCCATACAGTAGAGTATTTAGGTAGGGAGAGCTCGTCCCGGAGAAGAAGAGTCCAAAGAAAGAAAAATGGAGGGGAGGACCTACTTGCCGGAGGAAGACGACGAAACAGAAATGGGAAACTGCTTAGTTTAATACAAAGTATATGACAAAAAGTGGGAGGCCATGAGAGAGGATATTGATGCGATTCTCTTCAACCTTCACCCTTCCTTCCAAACCATCCTTTCATATAATTCCCTTCCTCCATTTTTTTTTTTTTTTGATCCTTTCTGTCATCCAATCCCCCCCTGCTTTTGTTTCTTCTTATCGCCTGCACGGATCGCCATTGGTGATTGGATGAATGATCCTGATTCGATCATGAGTGCAGGTGTGAATATCGACGTGTCAAGATGAAATCTTTTGGACGGCTGGGTTGGACTGAGAGTTCTAAATGTGGATATTGAGTTTAGCTGTTGATTAGCATTTTGAATTATTTTTTCTTTTCAATAAATATGGTTAAGCGATTGATTATAATTAATATGGGAATTGAATTTCACAAGTAGTTCCAATGGAGAACAGTGACAAGAAGCATCCATCCCATTTCATTTCCGCCATGGCCCAGCTCTGTTAATGGTCCTCTTTTAATTGAATATTTTTTTTATTTGCTCTTTTATTTTGCTTATATCTGTTTTGTTCTCTTAATTCTTCTATTTGAAATTTTTAAATAAAGCTAATTATGATGCCATTAATAAATTCTCAGTAGTTTCTTTTGAAAGCAACTTTTTCATAGCTATTTCGAATAAAAAAAGTTAATTTTCATCACAATAAATTTTGAAATCTCTCTGATTTTCCGTTCTTAACTGTGCTCCAACCACTAGCGGTGAAAAGAAATTCTTACGAGCACTANTTTCGAATAAAAAAAGTTAATTTTCATCACAATAAATTTTGAAATCTCTCTGATTTTCCGTTCTTAACTGTGTCTCCAACCACTAGCGGTGAAAAGAAATTCTTACGAGCTAATCTGCATCTTTAAATCAGTAAAACTTCATAAAAATTAAAACTTTTTTCATTTACCAACATATGACGAGAAGCAGGGCATGCAACCCAAAAGAAAAAAAAGTTGGGGAAGAGAGAAATTTATATAAAAATAAATGAAGAAGAAGAAGACGGCGTCAATTAACAAAATCCTGAAGCACTCGTGGTAAGAAGTAAAGAGTGAAGAAGATCAGGTGGCAAGGGGGCTCTGAATCCACTGCGAGAAGGCATCAAGTGTCTTCATATCAGCTCTGTAATGCTTCTGCGTAAACTCGAGCAAAGCCGACCACGTGAAGTCCGGGTAAACCCTCGGGTGATCTGGATCAACCAATCCGCTCGGCGGCTTCACCACCTTCTCCATGTCCGGGCACAAGAAGAAAGCCAGCGATTTCCTCGGCACTTCTCTGTTCACCACCGCCCTGTGAAGACAGCTCTTGTATCTCCCGTTCGATAGCGCCTTCTCATGCAAAATACAAAACTCGATAAGCCACAGAATCGAGAAAANCCTGTGAAGACAGCTCTTGTATCTCCCGTTTGATAGCGCCTTCTCATGCAAAAAACAAAACTCGATAAGCCATAGAATCGAGAAAGGAGCAATGAAATAGAAGCAAAGGTGGAAACTTGCCATGAAAGTATCGCCGATGTTGACGACAAAGGCGTCGGTTTTGGGTCTGATGGTGCGCCACCGCCCGTCGGTGAAGACCTGAAGTCCCCCAACGTCGTCTTGATGAAGAATGGTGAGGGATGTGGGATCGCAGTGAGGCCCANCCTGTGAAGACAGCTCTTGTATCTCCCGTTTGATAGCGCCTTCTCATGCAAAAAACAAAACTCGATAAGCCACAGAATCGAGAAAGGAGCAATGAAATAGAAGCAAAGGTGGAAACTTGCCATGAAAGTATCGCCGATGTTGACGACAAAGGCGTCGGTTTTGGGTCTGATGGTGCGCCACCGCCCGTCGGTGAAAACCTGAAGTCCCCCAACGTCGTCTTGATGAAGAATGGTCNGAAAGTATCGCCGATGTTGACGACAAAGGCGTCGGTTTTGGGTCTGATGGTGCGCCACCGCCCGTCGGTGAAGACCTGAAGTCCCCCAACGTCGTCTTGATGAAGAATGGTGAGGGATGTGGGATCGCAGTGAGGCCCTGTTCCTAACGTGAGCTCCGGCTTCTGGCATGGAGGGTAGTAATTGAGTCTCATTATGGATTCATTGCTATGGAAGAAATCACGAAAATGGGCTTTCCCGACGCCGAGACTCATCCCGAGGACCTCCATTATCTCCAACGACAGCTTGCTCATTGCCTCGCAGTAGTCCTGATACACTTCCCTGCGTCAAATTCCGAATGTCAGAAACAGAGACCTCCCCTGCAAAAGAGATAACCAAATGCGTGTTTTACGAAATGCCAACCCGAAATGTCGAAAATCCTCGCCGAGAGAGTTCGCGAAGTAGTCGAGTACAACGGAGGAGAAAGGGGAGAAACGAAAGGAGAGGGTTTCTTTCCAGGGGAGTTTGGAGGAGAATCGGCCGGTGAAGCTGCTCGCATAGCCGCAGCTCTCGCCGGGCTTACGCTGAGCTCTCTGTTTCTCGTGGAGAGGCATGGAGAAGAAGGATTCGATGGAGCGGTGAGCGTCGTCGAGGAGTTTGGGCGGGATGCCGTGGTTGATGACTTGAAAGAAGCCATGGGAGGAGCAGGCTTCGCGGACGAGGAAGGCGACCTCTGCGGCGGATTCAGGTTGGCCGGAAAGGAAGCCGGCGAGGTCGATGAGAGGGACGGGAAGCTCTTCAGAAGCGTCTGGTGTGGGTTTTTCGCCTTCAGGCCAGATGAATTGGGCGGGTATGTTCTGCTGTTGGCTGAGAACNGATGCCGTGGTTGATGACTTGAAAGAAGCCATGGGAGGAGCAGGCTTCGCGGACGAGGAAGGCGACCTCTGCAGCGGATTTGGGTTGGCCGGAAAGAAAGCCGGCGAGGTCGATGAGAGGGACGGGAAGCTCTTCAGAGGCGTCTGGTGTGGGTTTTTCGCCTTCCGGCCAGATGAATTGGGCCGGTATGTTCTGCTGTTGGCTGAGAACTGCGGCGTCGAACTCCGGCGGGAGAGGAGGGGGAGGGGACTGATCGTCTTGCTTGGAGCTGGGGCTGGGGCGAGCCATGGTTGATATTGATTGCAAAGGAGAGAGCTTTGGAGGGAGGATGGGGGGAGGAGGACGAAGGGTGTTAAGAGGAGGAGAGGGAGAGGGAGAAGGTTAAGACTAGGTAGAGTGGAAGTAAGGGAAAAGCCAATGCCGCTTGAAGGGAAGGAAGGAGTACAAAAATATATGGGATCTTGGGGATTGAGGGACGGATGTCTTATAAAGGAAATTCTTACATGAATTATTATAATGATTTTTTTTATAATAACGCACTTTATGGTTTATATTTAGGATTTGTGAGTCATATTGGGATTTATGGACTCCAAAATATAAAAGTAATTTTTTATTGGTGATATTATGGACAAGCTCTTTTAGATTTTTGTTTTATTATTTGCAGCTTATGTGCATAAATTTTAAGATCTTAACTAATGAATTTGAGAAATGTCATAAAAATTGTGTGTGTGTGTGTGTGTGTGTCTAGGAGTAAACGAGCCGAGCTTGAGCGAGCTCAGGCTTGGCTCGTGTTCNTGTAAACGAGCCGAACTTGAGCGAGCTCAGGCTTGGCTCGTGTTCGGCTCGTTCGAAATAGCTCGTGTTCAAAATCGGCTCGTGAACAGTGTGTTTGTGTTCGGCTCGATTTAAATATTCGCATTCGTGTTCGGCTCGTGTTCGGCTTGAAATTGGCTNATATATATATATATATAACTACAAAATTTAATTTAGAAATCAATGATCATAAAGATAATCAGTATAAGAAATTTTCATGAGGAATTCATTATATTTCCTACAAAAAAAAAAACTTAAAAGTATTTGACTTTTTGAAGTCCCTTATGGACTCCTACTCTCTTGCTAAATGTTAACCCTATTCTTCTTAAATGAAACTCTTATACAAATTTCTCTTTTATAATCAAACTTTTTGAATTAGTATTTATGCTCTTTAGAATAAAGACAAACATTCATCAATGATTGAGATTAATAATGTTGAAAATAAATTTTGATGTGATGAAACTTTTTTTTTTTTTGGAAGAATGAGGGCCAATTTAATTTCACATTAATAATAATAATTTGAAGTGATCATTCAAGCAATAAAATGAATATAAGAGTAATAACAATTTTTAATGGGTATGCATGAAGATTCCAAGAGAGCCAGAGCTCAGAGATATCCATATATTCTAAGCAAGGCTACGTAAAGAAGACAGAATGTTGCAGCAACCTTCACACAATATCAAGATCAAAGAGAATAAAGAATGGGCATTGTGTAAGAAAATCATAGCTAAAAGTTTTTGAGTGCTATGCATTTGAAAACCATTAAGAAGTGCATTCTATTAGACAATAAAAGTAGGCTCATAATTAAAATAACATTATTTGATACATGAACATAGCATTATAAGTAGTAAATTTATAGTAAAAGTAGATTTTGTTTATTAGCAAATGATCAATATAATAAGCAACAAATTCGAAGATGAAATGGTAAGAAAGGTTAAAACATCTTGTTAAGTCACTCTGAGGTTAGATATCATCATTGCTGCATCAACTGTAGAAACATGTCCACATGTATCCATTAGAACTTCCAAGAAAAAGCCAACCTAGCGAAAATTGAGCAAAAATATCATGTATAGAGTCCAACCAAGAACATTTAAAAATATGAGCTAAAGGAAGAGATGGATAATAAAACTCAGTAATAGTTCATCTAATGTGTATGTAGGATAGCCCAAAAGTTTCCCATAGAAAATCCAAAAATAATAGTCCGAAACTATTCATGGACATCCAAAAATACGCCATTGAAATAAATAGCAAGAAAGTAATAATCAGTAGCAATTTTAGAGTGGTAGAAACAAGAGTAGTATCCATTCAGGAGCTTCAAAAAGTAACCAACAAGTTGAATATAAGCTAAGTAAGCAATATATAACATGCAACATATATAGAATAACGGATTTCATCACGAACTTCATCACATAACAATTAAAACTATCAAACCAATCCACGAAATACCAATTCAAAACATAACTTCAAGAATCCATAGGATTGTAATAAAGGAATAGAAAGTTACTATTTTATGAAAATAAATCCCCCAAAAATTAACAAACTCATATAATCAACCCACTACCATAATGAGCATAATTATAGTATTAACAATATTATAACAAACATTTAGAATTTAAACAACTAATATAAGAAGAATACTCTCCATTAATTTTTTTACATTTTAATTTTCTTTTGTATAAAATAAAATAGGTTTTGATTGCTGAGAATATCGATGGATGTACTAAAATTGTTGTCCAAACATAACGTGCATAATATGAATGGCTAAACGAAATAATTTTTTTGTGACATTGCAATTGAAGGAGTCAGCATGTACCGAGGTTTATGCCAAGTTGCACCCAAGTTGATGCAATGCTTCATGTTGTGTAGAACAAAGAACATATTGAGGATTAATATGCTACCCACTCAATGAATTAAGCTCGATGAGCTACAAGCCAGCCCCGACTAAACTCAGCTTTCTTCTTAGCTTGTTTTTAAAAATTATTTTTATAAAACTTACAATATAATACTTTATCTTTAATCATATTTTATATTTTATATTAAATGATTTTTTTTTACTTATCTCCTAATTGTTCATTATATTTGTCAATTATTGTAACATGAGCTTAAATTAATATTATTTTACCATTTTTATATTAAATAAGTCTGCTCGTGAGCCGGTTAAAACCCGCAAGTCAAGAATGGCTCAAGCTCCACTAGATTGGTTTACACCCCTAATCATCTATATATATATAATTCTGATTAAATTTATTATCTTCCCCATAGTGAATATATAACAAAAGACAATAGATGGATAAGGATAGCACAGAGATAAATTTGAATGAGTTGTATGTGCTAATTATATCTGTGCGTCCGCATTCACGCGCCGCTACGTGATTCCAAACACAAGACATTGAGAATATATATGGAGGAGGAAGCGGAGGGAAGGGAAGCTCATNCGCGCCGCTACGTGATTCCAAACACAAGACATTGAGAATATATATGGAGAAGGAAGCGAAGGGAAGGGAAGCTCATGATTTATAATTAGCATTAAATGGAAGGCCTTTGAGAGCGGCTTATGCGGCCCGCCCCCACCGTACATTCCCGTCCAAAAACAGCCTCGCCCATCCCGGCCCCGCATAGGCAACAGACACGAACGAAACGCCATGTATGTCAATACAGAACATCAGCGAAAAGGTTTTTTTATAAAATATCGCCTCCCTAATAATGCAAATAATGCTTCCAATTTGGGTTCCATAACTGAGTTATAGCTCCTTCACTTTGAAGGAAGTTGCGTACAGAGTTCAGTGAGACTGTGCTATGTAGCAAGTGAGCTTCATCTCTCTAAAATATTTACTCAATCAGTGTATTACAGTAAGGCCCACTTATCACGTGACAAGTGCTCACTGGTCACGTTCTTCATGTATTATGTTCCTCTTGCCGGGAATTTTGCATTCATACCACAATTCCTATCTATTTGCATGTCTAATGTCTAAATTTTAGTGTTTACTCGTATAAATATGCATTCATACCATANCGCGCCGCTACGTGATTCCAAACACAAGACATTGAGAATATATATGGAGAAGGAAGCGAAGGGAAGGGAAGCGAAGGGATTTATAATTAGCATTAAATGGAAGGCCTTAGAGAGCAGCTTATGCGGCCCGCCCCCACCGAACGTTCCCGTCCAAAAACAGCCTCGCCTATCTCGGCCCCGCATAGGCAACAGACGCAAACGAAACGCCATGTATGTCAATACAGAACATCAGCGAAAAGGTTTTTTTATAAAATATCACCTCTCTAATAATGCAAATAATGCTTCCAATTTGGGTTCCATTAACTGAGTTATAGCTCCTTCAGTTTGAAGGAAGTTTGCGTCCGGAGTTCAGTGAGACAGGTCCATGACAAGTGCTCACTGAACTCTGGACGTAAATTTATCTTCTGCTGTCCTGATGCAATAATCGCTGCCACCTTCTTCATGAATTATGTTCCTCTTGTCGGGAATTTTGCATTCATACCACACAATTCCTATCTATTTGCATGCCTAATGTCTAAATTTTAGCGTTTACTCGCATAACACTCAAAGTTTTAATAATGCTTCAAAAATATTGTTATTGTTATTTTTTTTTTGAAATGAAATATATATTTTCATGGATAAATATTACAAATATGAATATAAAATTTTAGGTGCTATGTATTTAAATTTTTCATAAATTTATCAATTTTGAAACTCATCGTCATTAAAATTTAGTTATTATACAAAAAATTTAATTAAAATTTACATGATTTTTTTATGATTTTGAACAAAGTCGGGAGCCAATGAATAAGGATGCAATGGCTGCGTTTGCCAGATTGGCGTAGTCGAAATAATCAGGGATTGCTACATAAGTAATATTCACTTGTTATTTTACCAATAATGAATTTATTGATATTTATAGAATAGGATTGATACGCCAGCAACTAACACGGATCTCATGATAATTTTTTAGGAATAAATATTCAAACTTCAATTAAGTGTCATTCAGAGTTTTGATTTAAGCAAACTTTTAGTCAGACTGATCAGTTCGATGAGACGGATCTGATGATACAATAATTGGTCTAATCCAAGACAAACCAAACTCAGAACAAGTCATTAAACCAATTTTAAAAAGTTCNGGTTTTTTTATAAAATATCACCTCTCTAATAATGCAAATAATGCTTCCAATTTGGGTTCCATTAACTGAGTTGTAGCTCCTTCAGTTTGAAGGAAGTTGTGTCCGGAGTTCAGTGAGACTGTGCTATGTAGCAAGTGGGCCCCTTTTCTCTAAAATACTTACTCAATCAGTGTATTACAGTAAGGTCCACTTGTCACGTGACAGGTGCTCACTAGACTCCGGACGCAAGTTTATCGTCCTGATGCAATAATCACTGCCACCGGGTTAGTTAGCAGGCGGGCCATAATCTCGAGCCTGATTTGGCGAGATCGTCGTAATTGTTCATGTACTACGTACCTCTTATCGGGACATTTGCATTCATACCACAATTTCTATCTATTTGCATGTCTAATGTCTAAATTTTAGTGTTTACTCGCATAACACTCAAAGTTTTAATATTCCTATCTATTTGCGTGTCTATTGTTAATTTTTTTTTAATGAAATATATATTTTCAAGCATAAATTTTATAAATTTGAATATCAAATTTTAGGTATTATGTGTGTTTCTACGTAAGAATTATGTGGCGTGTATTTAAATTTCTTATAAATTTATCAATTTTGAGACTCATCGTCATTAAAATTTTGTTATAATACAAAACATTTTAATTAAAATTTGCATGATTTTTTATGATTTTGAACAAAGTCACGAGCCAATGAATAACGATGCAATGGCTGCGTTTGCCAGATTGGCGTAGTCGAAATAATGAGGGATTGCTACATAAGTAATATTCACGTGTTATTTTACCAATAATGAATTTATTGATATTTATAGAATAGGACGGATACGCCAGCAACTAACACGGATCTCGAGATAATCTTTTAGGAATAAATATTCAAACTTCAATTAAGTGTCATTCAGAGTTTTGATTTAAGCAAACTTTTAGTCAGACTGATCAGTTCGATGAGACGGATCTGATGACAATAATTGGTCTAATCCAAGACAAACCAAGCTCAGAATAAGTCATTAAACCAATTTTAAAAAGTTTCTGAGTATATTTGGGAGGTCAAGTGAATGTTGAATCTATCAAGCTAACAGTTGAATCTAGTGTCTTGACAAGACGAATCCAACGAGTTCAAGATCGCTCAATTCTGACATCTTTAAGACACTCAAATGTCTATCAAATATCGTCTAATCAAAATAAGTTCTTCTGACCATCCGATAAAAGTGGTTCATATTTTTGCATTAATTGTACCTAGAACTTTATAAATATAGCCCACCCCCTCTCTAATCAAAATTGTCTAATATCACTTATGCCTCTGTCAATCACTGCTGACGTAGTCGACATCCGCAGAGTGTCATTGATTTACATCGAACACGTCGACCACCACTTGTCGGTCACCACCAATCAATATTGATTGTTGTCTATTCCTTGAAAANCTCAAATGTCTATCAAATATCGTCTAATCAAAATAAGTTCTTCTGACCATCCGATAAAAGTGGTTCATATTTCTGCATTAATTGTACCTAGAACTTTATAAATATAGCCCACCCCCTCTCATGAGGGGGGAGGAAAGAAAGAGCTTGAGACCTAAGAAAAAACTTGAAGCTTTGAGAAGGAGATGAAGTCTAATATCACTTCTACCTCCGTCAATCACTGCTGACGTAGTCGACATCCGCAGAGTGTCATTGATTTACACCGAACACATCGACCACCACTTGTCGGTCACCACCAATCAATATTAATTGTTGTCTATTCCTTGAAAGAGTTAATCCACACATCGAGTTGTGACTTGTGAGACTTTGTAATTATTTCCCATATGTGGGACAAGGAGTTATATTTGTAATCTTCAGTTTATACTAGATCTCTTCAACTAGGTCAGACTCCGTGATNAGAGTTAATCCACACATCGAGTTGTGACTTGTGAGACTTTGTAATTATTTCCCATATGTGGGACAAGGAGTTGTATTTGTAATCTTCAGTTTATACTAGATCTCTTCAACTAGGTCAGACTCCGTGATTTTTTTTCTTTATGAGTTTTCCAGGTAAAAACATCTGGTATTTTTACTGGTTGTTATGTCTCTTCTGAGTGTGTGTTGAATCTTCATATCACGCTAAAATAATAATACATTGCTCCACTACCATGAATTTTCACGCATCAAGTACATAATAAAATTTAATGTACCAACATACAANGTTCTTTATATATATATATATATATATATATATATATATATATATATGTATGTATATATATATGTATATAATAAAATTCATCTTTATATACCGGCTATGAGCTTTATTAGTGAGTGCTTGTATAAATTTCGCAACCACATGCCATGTCTGTCTAACATATTATAAATTTCGACAATCCCGTATTTTAATATCAGAATTTACATATTATACAAACATATATGTCTGTATTTTAAGGTCCCGTACGAAGATTTCGACAATACCGTAAGAAGATTTTTGGCGATTCTAGGATCGCTTCTGCGGTTTCATTGATTTGCGCAAGGAGACTACAAAGTCACATGTAATTGCAGTTTTTCGGGTGATCTATTGTTATTAGTATTAATCTTACTTTTCTTTATTTTTCTTTTTGTATCGTAGCAATAACTGGTGAAAAAATGACTCTTTTCAGTCTATTAGCGTGCAATTAAATGGACAAAATTACTCCTATTGGAGTTATGTATTGAAGAATTTTTTGAAAGGCAAAAGAATGTGGGGTTATGTTTCTGGAACCTCTGTTAAACGAAAAGGATGGAAAATATGAAGAAATGTTAGAAGTATGGAAAAGAAATAATTCAAAAATAATCACTTGGATCAATAACTCGGTTTCAAAATCAATCGGTGTCCAATTAGCAAAATATGAGAAACTGCAAAATTACGAGCTTTTAAACCATACATCATAGAGAAGAACAACGTTTGATTTAGTTTTTTATGGCTCTTCGAAATGATTTTGAAGGGCTGCGTGGAACAATTTTACATCGCAGTCCTCTTCCAACTGTTGACTTGGTGGTTAATGAGTTATTAGCTGAAGTGATTCGTCTCAAGTTTCAATCTGACAAAAAGAATGTTGATAAAGGGATCCTGCCCACTCCTAATCCATCTGTTTTTGCGGCTACTTTTAATAAAAGCAAATCTCACTGAAAGGTTGGTTTTGATGAATGCAGCTTTTGTAAGCAAAAGGCTCATTGGAAAGCTCAATGTCCAAAGTTGTTGAACAAATCATAGCAGACACAACAACTCAATCCGTTGCACCCACGCAGCTTCAAGACTCCAACATCAAATGTTGTAGCTGTTGTTCCTCCGACAGACTCTCTTGGAGTTGAACATGCACATTCTCCAGGTCCTATAGTAGTTGTGCTTGTTGAGCAGTTTCAAAAGTTTTTTTGCCACACAACCACATGTCATGTCTGTCTCCTCAAATATAGGTTTGCCTCCTTCTTCTCATATATATGTGAAGTCTGATCTTATCCCAATTGATCTTTTTCACACAGATACAGATGTTGAACAACATCATTGAACTTTGCAGGGTTGACATTGGTAATTCTGCATATTCTGATGCTCCCTCTATCCCTACTGCTCCCCAAGAACCTTCTGTGATTGTGGATCCTCCTCTTCCTCAGTACCCTCAACATGATCGTAAGTCTACAAAATTGCTAGATTTTGTTTACTCTATTTATTCTACTTTTTTTGCTTTCTTTTTAACCTCCATTCACAATTTTTTTGAGCCTTCCTATCGAGAGGCTGTTCGATCCTCTTTGGCAGAAAGCTATGGCAAAAGAACTATTTGTTTTACACAAGACAGATACTTGATACATTGTCTCTCTTCCTCTAGGAAAACGTGCAATTAGTTCTCGTTGGGTGTATAAAATCAAAACCAAGTCTAATGGGTCAATTGAACGATATAAAGCTTGTTTGGTTGCTAAGGGACTTTCTCAACAATATGGTATGGATTATGAAGAAACATTTACTTCTGTTGTCAAAATGACTACTATTTGTGCTCTTATTGTAGTCGCATCTATTCATCAATGGCATATTTCTCAAATGGATGTTAAAAATGCATTCTTAAATGGTGCCTCCACCAAGTGTCTATCATAATCATGGTGAAGCTTATAAATTAAAGAAAGCTCTCAAAGGCATTAAACAAGCTCCTTGTGCTTTGTTTTAAAAGTTATCTATTGTGATTGCATCGCTTGGTTTTCATTCTAGCTCACATGACACTGCCTTATTTCTCAAGAGTACTTCCCATGTTCGTATCATACTCTCTCTATATGTTGATGACATGATTATTACTGGGGATGATGATAATGAGATTCAGAGTTGAAATTACAATTAGCTCAACAGTTTGAGATGAAAGATTTGGGTACTCTTCGATATTTTTTGGGGATTGAAGTGTCTCATTCTCCTAGAGGTTATCTTCTTTCCCAATCTAAGTATATTGGCACCATCCTTGAACATGCTCGTCTCTCTTATTCTCGGACAACTGTTATTCCTCTTGAACTTAATGTTCATTATACCTCTTCTGATGGTGTTCCTTTGTTCGATCTCACTTTATATCGTACACTTGTTGGCAGTCTGGTATATCTTACCATCACTGGACATGATATTTCTTATACAGTACATGTTGTCAGCCAATTTGTTGCCTCTCCTACTACAGTTCATTGGGCAGCTGTTCTTCGCATTCTTCGTTATCTTCGAGGCACTCAATTTCAGAGTCTTCTATTTCATGCATCTTCTTCCTTGGAATTATGTGTCTACTCTGATGTTCATTGGGGTTGTGATTCCACCAATCGTAAGTCTACCAAAGAATTTTGTATTTTTCTAGGAGATTCTCACATTTCTTTGAAGAGTAAGAAGCAAGCGGTTGTATCTCGCTCTTCTACCGAAGCTGAGTATCGTGCTATGGCATCTACCACTGCAAAAATTGTTTGGTTGTGTTGGTTACTTGCAAATATGGGTGTCTCTTTTTTAGCCCAGCTCCTATGTATTGTGATAACAAGAGTGCCATACAAATTGCCTGCAACGCAGTCTTCCATGAACGTACCAAACATATTGAGATTGATTGTCATTTCACTTGTCATCACTTTCAACATGGCACAATCACCTTGCCCTATATTTCGTCCTCCAAGCATCTTGATGACGTGTTTACGAAATTGCATTCCACTCAACGCTTTTGTTTTTTGACTAGCAAACTTTTGATGATTCCCCTTGATGTATCGTGAGTTTGAGGGGGGGATGTTATNTTCTAGGAGATTCTCACATTTCTTGGAAGAGTAAGAAGCAAGCAGTTGTATCTCACTCTTCTACCGAAGCTGAGTATCGTGCTATGGCATCTACTACTGCAAAAATTGTTTGGTTGTGCTGGTTACTTGCTAATATGGGTGTCTTTTTTTTAGCCCAACTCCTATGTATTGTGATAACAAGAGTGCTATACAAATTGCCCGCAACTCAGTCTTCCATGAACGTACCAAACATATTGAGATTGATTGTCATTTCACTCGCCATTACTTTCAACATGGCACAATCACCTTGCCCTATATTTCGTCTTCCATGCAACTTGCTGACGTGTTTACAAAATTGCATTCTTTTTTGACTAGCAAACTCCTGATGATTCCCCTTGATGTATCGTGAGTATGAGAGGAGATGTTAGATATTATAGTTTTGTATTTCTATTATTTTACCCAACTTAAGGGTAGTTTAGTCTTTTTATTTATNTTCTAGGAGATTCTCACATTTCTTGGAAGAGTAAGAAGCAAGCAGTTGTATCTCACTCTTCTACCGAAGCTGGGTATCGTGCTATGACATCTACTACTGCAAAAATTGTTTGGTTGCGCTGGTTACTTGCTAATATGGGTGTCTTTTTTTTAGCCCAACTCCTATGTATTGTGATAACAAGAGTGCTATACAAATTGTCCGCAACTCAGTCTTCGATGAACGTACCAAACATATTGAGATTGATTGTCATTTCACTCGCCATCACTTTCAACATGGCACAATCACCTTGCCCTATATTTCGTCTTCGATGCAACTTGCTGACGTGTTTACAAAATTGCATTCCACTTAACGCTTTTGTTTTTTGACTAGCAAACTCCTGATGATTCCCCTTGATGTATCGTGAGTATGAGAGGAGAAGTTAGATATTATAGTTTTGTTNGAAAGTCCTATAGCTAGACCTAGGCTATTAAAGAAGTTTCTAGACCTCAACCAAAAGTGAGGTCAACAGTATGTTTCCCCCACTGAGAGCATTATCAGTACCACCTAGTTTATTTTGCACAAATCAACCAAGTTATCCCTGCTGGATTAACCTTTCAATCTCTTCTTTGAGCTGTTTACATGCCTCAGTGGTGTGGTCATGAGTTTGACGAAAATGACGATATTATTCATGATTCCTCGAGTTAGATTTTAGGGGGTGAGGCAACTTATTAGTTTACTCACTTTGATGGTCATCAGAACATTAACATGCGATGTGTTGAGTGGTGTATATTCTTTCTTATGTCGATGCTCACTTCATTGGCTTGCAGGTTGGAGAAGAAGGTCATGATTTCTCTGTTGTTCGGGCTTTCTCCATTATGAAGATTGATTATTGTCTCTGACATTACTCTTGCACTTTCCTCAAAATTGCTCAAAATGCTCGTTATGTACGTTGATGGCTTCATCCGTAGTGATTTGGGCTGCAACACTGTGAATAAGGTCAACATTAGAACGAACATTCTTCCACATCAGTGATGAGTAGAAGGGTCATGGGCGGAGCCCCTAAGGAAATTTCCTCTCAGTAACTCTAGATCCACTCCCAGAATCTGATGGGCTTTAGTGGAAACATGTAGAAGTAGCCCTTAAGCGACTCTTCTTCACTTGGCGAATTCCCGAGAGATTGGAAGAATCATTGATGATCCGTTAGTTTGCAATGTACTACTCTGTGAATAGTCTGAAAAGCTTGTTAAAGGTATTTATAGTGCCCCTTGACAGAGAGTAGAACCAGGTGTGAGCTTGTCCTTTAAGAATGGTCAAGAATACTTGACATAGAAGCACGTCAAAGGTACGATGAATGTGCATGATAGTTTGATAGTGATCAATATGCTCATAGAGGTCAGTTATCCCTTCGTAGGTGTCGATGTTCAGAAGCTTGAAGCCTTTTTCGATGGGGTGTTGAAGGACCGTATCAGCTAAGGGAGAAGATTCATGGACGTTATGGTGAGTGGGGAAGCGATCCTTTTTCTCTGAGGGGATCTCTTCCTTGATGAGGTGTTGTGGCTCGTTACAAATGACATCATTTGGAATAGCAGCAAGGCATGGCAGTGTCAGGTGAGCTGTGGGAGATGGATGAGGGAAACTTGCAACATCTAGGAGTTCAACATCGCAACCTGACAGGAGAAGTGTTTCTTCTTGGGGAGGGGGTCGATATGAGTTCTTCTGATTAGTGTGTTTCCCTTAGATCGTTGAGTTAATTGTAAACGAACTTCATTCAACGTTGTGGGAAGTGGTTGTTGAGCCCTACGTAGTAACTGTAGGATCTTGAGTTGAGACTCATCCATTTTATGCATTCAGTCTTCTATAGAAGGACCCGAGACGTCTTCTTTGGCAGGATAACGTCTTCCAAGGCGAGATGATGAAGAAGCATGTTACTCTTGGCTTTATGATTGCTGATGGGTGTTGAAGTGGGATGCTCTGTTATCACAAATATTTTTTCTAGTTGCCATGTAATAAGTCTCGCAAGTACTTCAGTGGTGGGATTGATATTTCCCACAGGTGATGCTAAACTGATGTTTGCTAGAAAACTTACGGTTGTAGAACAACGGATTATCAACTTAACTTGGTACGAAGATTCAATACTCCCTCAGAAAATAGAAAACAACTAATAATGACACCAAAAGTTTTTACGTAGAAAACTGAAAAGGGAAAAACCATGGGACCTGACCCAATTGAAGGGTTCCACTAGAAAAGGATGATTACAGTTACAACCGCTTGTCTCACAGGCTCGAAAGGGTTATTGGGTTTCCCAAGTTATAACGTTGACTAGCGGAAACTGATAATGATTGGCGGCAATCGGTCAGTGGTGGTCGACGGTGGTTGGCGGTGATCGACGGTGCTCAGTAGTGGTTGATAGAGATTGGTGGTGGTCGACGACGGTTGGCGGTGGTAGGTCGTGGTTGATAGCGGTTAACGGTGGTCGACGACAACATGAGTAGTGTTGGACTTCAGTTTCTTATCAAAGCTCAAGTTCTTTGTTAAGTCTTAAACTTTCCTCCCCTCTCCCCTCATGAGAGGAGTGGAGCTCTAGCTGGGTGCAATTAATGCATGAATATCAATCACTTTGATCAAACGACTAATAGGGCTTCTCTGAATTGGACAATAATTTATTAACATTTGAGTGTCTTAATGATCTTAGAATTTATTTATATTAGGTTCTTTGGATTTTTCTTATTAAGACGCTCGATTTGACTATAGACTCATCAAAGTCAACATTCGTTTGACCTTCCAAATATGTTCAGAAAACTAACAAAAACTGTTTAATGGTTTGATATGGGCTTGACTTGGTTCAGATTAGACCAATTTCAGTAACATTGGGTTCTTCTTGTCATGCCAGTCAGTTTGACTGCAATTTTGATGAAATCGAAATTCTGAATGACTTTTTAAAAGGTTTCAATATTTCTTGCTAAAAAAGTAGCCTTGAGATTCGTGTCATGTCTCAAGCTTCGTGTCGGATGATGGAGATTTATTTGAGATGTACCAATATATTTGCTATTATTTTTATTATTAAGCTTTATTTTAATGCCATTTGGCATCATCTTTGTTGAGAGGATCCAGAAAACAGCTAGAACAATATTTCTGGACTGACATGGCGAGTTATTGGCCCAATTTTTTAACATCAAATTCTACTCATAGGAAAGTTGACCACCACAAATCCGTAAGAATTACATATAAATATTACTAATATCAATGTCTTTCAAATAAAACACATATTCTTAAGCATAAAATTTAATGTGATTGAGACAATAGAGTTTTATATAAAAAATTATAAAAATTTAATGTGCTAGCTATGCAAATGTTTAAGAATTACCCTATCTTCTTGAAAGATATATTTCATGAAGCGCAAAATAAATTTATGACTAAAAAAAATTATGTGCAATCTACATCCTCGTTCGAACATCCAGACGATCTGTGCCACCTTTCTGATAGCTGCACATAATATGTTCTCATTCTGGACACAATCTTCTACTTGGATTGCTTTTAAGAAAATGGATTTAGTTGGAGCTTTTCAATTTTACAATCTAATACATGGAAGAAAGATTACATTTGGACTCCGTCAGACATAGTTTGTGTTTGGAGTTCGATGTCGGGATGACACGTATCAAGTGGGCGTCTCTGCACCACCTAGACTTCGGATGCATCCAGAGTCGGGCATATGGCTGCTTGTATTTTATCTGCTTGGTAATTTGATGTTTTATAAACTGGAAAAAAAAAGAAAAAGAAGCTCTATCAGCTCCTCCCTATATTATAAAGCTTGACTTTGATCCATGCTCTTCTCCTTCCTCTTCGCTACAGTCCAGATACCGAACCATTTCCCGAAATATTTGGGCTCCATCACGAAACATGGAACTAGTCAACTGACCAAACTGCCGAAGATCACCTCCCTCCATAAAATTAATTCTCCCAAACTGTCAGGTCGCACTTTTCTTCTTCTTAGTCTTCGTCATCTTCTACTCTCTCTGTGCAGAGCTCCGAGCCTACTTTCTAATCCCCGAAGCAACAGAGTTTATGCTTCATCATTTTCCTTCACTTCAATCTTCTTTTTTCTTCATAAAAAATTTTCCCTTTTTCTCATCTGAAACCTCTGCTACAAAGCAATCCCGAGGCAAGAGATTTCCCCCCTGTTTGCCTTTTTTTCTTCTCTTCGATCCTTCGTCAATCTGTTTTTTTTATTCTTTACACCAATTCGCTCTCTCGGAATTATAACCGTTCTGCTATTTCTTCTAACATCCAATTCTCAAAATCTCTTCTTTTTTTCAAAATATGAAGCTTTTCTGAAAGAAAACGTCTAGAGAACCCAAAAGAGCAAGAACAGGGAAGGATGGATTACCTGAAAGGAAGAGTATCTCTTCCTCCTTTACCAGCAGAAAAAAAATGGGCTCTTCCCATCNACTTTTGTTTGTCTTTCTCTTTCTCTTCTCCTTCTCAATCTCAATTGCAATTGTTAATAGTAGATACGGGGTCTGTTGGTTGATCAAAAGTCTCTGATGGTAGTTTGTGAAATTCAAAAGTGTGATATTATTGGTCACAAATCTGGTTCATAATGCTCATACCAAGCAAGTTGATGTGAGATGTCGTTTTATTCGAGATTTGATTGATGACAACAATGTTATGTTGAAGAAGATAAATATAAAGAAAAATCTAGCAGGCATGCTCACAAAAGTACCACCAATCTAGAAGTTCGCCTACTACAAAAGTTTGGTAAGCGTCCGAGCTCATGATTGATTGCCCACTTTGGTACTTTAAAGACTTATGCGAGGTTTGATCCCTTCGTGCGAGAGAGTATACAAGCATCTATCTTGATGCATTCATTTTAGTGTTGAAGCCCATTTGATCATCTCTCACTTATCTGAAAATGAGAGATAAGGTGAATATTTTTGTATTATATATTTTCTTTATATAAGAGATAAATTGATCATTTTATGTTTTTTATTAATGTGCCCTAAACTTCTCTTATTTATATGAGGGATTATGGCTGATTTTAGTGTTTGGAACTGTAACCATGTTTCAGTCTTCTTTTCTTTCTCCCCACCCATTGGTAGTGGAATAACCCCTCCCTTTGGACATAGATGAATTTGCACCGAACCATAGAAATCATGTCGTGTTTGATTGTTTATTTGCTGTGTGATTTTTATTTTCCGCATTATTTTACACACAAGTCAAGCGGTCGATGACTAGCCGAATATAGTGGTAGCGAAAATAGGCTTGAATCTACAATGTATTTAAAAATCATCTAAATTTAACCTAATTAGCAGCAATACACCCATTTATATATATATATAGAGAATTTTAAATTCACCAAAATTTTACATTACATCTCATTTTCAGGCATCTGATTTACTTTACTCCATTCATGTAGAGAGCCAAATAGCCCCAATAGATCTTTAGCATTATTTCATATGCAAATTTATATTTTAAAACACTATTTTAATTATCTTTATTTAGTCAATAATCAGCTTGGATTAAGATAAAAAACCTCTTGCCTTTGGCTCCTGCTGGCCGCATCTGCCCTAGTGACAGTCCAAATGTGCGTAGATGGGTTATTCAAGACTTGGATTGGTAAAATGTCATATTTCATTGGAATTTAGCCCCAATTATTTCAATCAATATAAGCTAAATTGAATGGAATATTAAAATTAGGAGAATAATAATAAGGATAAGAATATATTCATCAAAATTATATTAATTTAAAAATTTTAATTTATTTTCATATGTATATAATAAAAAATTAATTAATTATTTACATATTATACTCATTTAAATTAACTCGAAAATCTTCAAAAATGAAATTTTTCAAAAGCATTCAATTTTTTTTTTTTTTTCTTATTAATCATGCTGCATTTGTCGCAAAATTCTCTGAAATTAGATCGGGGGGAATAAAAATAAAAAATAAAATAGCTTACTTAATTACATTAAAAAAAGGTTGGAATTAACGACAATAATTTTGACGGCAATTAAACCCGTCATTAAGCCACAATGTTTCCCGACAAAAAGAAAATTAGGCCATTTACATACATACCACCCAATTCCTATGTATTTACATATCCAACACCAAAATTTTATTTCCTTACAATTATATCATCCAGATTTTTCACATCACATCAAACATATCGAAATAAACATTTTTTATGCCTAAGTAAAATGTTACATTATCTCTTACATACATATCAAATATATATACATATATATTATTATAACTTTTAAAAGTGCTATATATGTAAATAAAAAAAAATGGGTGGTATGCATGTAAATCCACTGCGGTCGTCTTCATTTTTCTCTTTTTGTCACATTCTTCCTCTTCATTCAGATTGTTTGTTTTTCTACAAGGAATGGAGACGAAACCCTAGTCGTTTATGTCGACTGCGCATGTAGCTCGGCTACAGCCGTCCAGCCTCACGATGATGAAATTAGTTAGGTCTAAGGGCTATCTTATGCAGCCATTTGCATGTTGATGGGAGGGTTTTAGAATTAAATGCAGCATTGAACATTTGGAATGAAAGCTTCAATTTTTGAAGGTTTGGTGGGAATTTAGGTGGAGATTCAATAATGTCATGTAAATAACTTTAGGGTGTGTTTGGTGCAGGTAGGATTTAGTGTTAGTCGGATTTAGTAGATCGGTGAATCATAAGTCCGTTTAATTCGAATAGATGTGTATTTAGTGAATCCTGCTTTTAAGATTCATGAATCTGTGGAATTTTTACATTTTGGCATTTGGTTGGATTCATGGTGAGTTTATTTCGACTGTGGCTGTAGAGAANAGATTCAATAATGTTATGTAAATAACTTTAGGGTGTGGTTGGTGCAGGTAGGATTTAGTGTTAGTCGGATTTTGTAGATCGGTGAATTGTAAGTCCGTTTAATTCGAATAGAAGTGGATTTAGTGAATCCTGCTTTGAAGCGGAATCAAAGGTTAAATTTGAGACCTAAAATTCATGAATCTGTGGAATTTTTACATTTTGGCATTTGGTTGGATTTATGGTGAGTTTATTTCGACTGTGGTTGTAGAGAAACTGATTTCAAAAGCTGTTGTTGAAAATCTGATGTTAAAATGCTGGTGTTTTAGAAATAGTTGGTCTGTTTGAAAAACACTATTTTGAAAGCGGNTAGAGAAACTGATTTCAAAAGCTGTTGTTGAAAATCTGATGTTCAAATGCTGGTGTTTTAGAAACAGTTGGTATGTTTGAAAAACACTATTTTAAAAGTGTTGTCAACATATATAATGATTGTAATGCCCTCAATTTATAGTCACGTGTTTGAAAAATATGGTTCTAAAAGTGTTGTTTGTGGAATAAATTCAATGACAATTTATCAAGTTATCTTCATTCACAAAAATATAAGGTAAATTAAGGTGAACATTAACTAAATCATAAGAAATCAATAAATTATGTAGAAATTCATAATGACAAGAGATTATGATAGATAATATTTTAAATTCATGATTTATATAATATCGATCAAAAAGAGATATTTTCTTATAATATAAAAACCTAACGGTTTTTAGTTTGTGCTCCAAAATGCATAAACATCACCAAAATATATAAAATGACAACAACAATAAAACTAATACTACAATTACAAAATGAAACAAAGGTAAAGTCTTCAGAAGAAATTTCAACTCTTTGACATCATTTTTCAATATATCATGAAACGCATATATCTTTTCATCAGCTGGTTTCTCTATTGTATCTCTCGGTTCGTCAACCCACTATGAAAATTTACAATATAAGTCTGTTAAATTTTTTGCACACCTGAAAAATTTTCTTTCTGCTTTGTCACCTTTCTAAGTTGTGAAAGCAGCACACAATAAATTGCAATCATAAAAAATCATTCGATGTTTGATCCCCTAAAGGTTGTCGAATTGCTTGAGCTCATATTCGATATTGTAATCTTGTCCATAGAAACAACAGGGGGAATTTACATACTTAGCACAAAATTCTTATGTATTAAATAGCCACCAAAATACAAGCATTGTCATTATCATTAAAATAAAGGAGTTTAGAATAAAGAACACAATATATTCCCTACTTGCAAACAAATCCAGGTCATAAATCAATAACCTTCCTTGCAGCAAACAGAAAAAGAAAAATGTTATGAATATATAGAAGAAGAGAAAATGTGTCAACCAATCTCCAGGTCTCCCAACCAATATATTTTAGTTTTTTTAATTCAAATGAGTGGTTTGAATCCAAATGTCCCAACCAATCTTCATATTTGCATGAAAATAAAGAAGGTCATCCAAAGACTCAAAACAGAAACCAACAAGCAAATACATCAACCAAAACCAAGATAACCACAAAAAAGCAAAAAACAAAACACAACAAAAAACAGGGCAACAATAATGTAGAAGCACCAGAAGAAACTCAAAAAGATAAAAAAAATTAGCTTAGTACTTACCTGATGAAAAAAACATTAAAATACATTCCAAATATTATAAATATTTTAGCACTAAAAACATTTACAACTATTGTTGAATTTTAATCCAATGGTTGGAGACATCATAGCTCAACTGACAACCCGACTAAAAGAGAAAGATTAATAGAAATCTGAACAAATCAACAAATCCAAAATGATAAGAAAAGTAATTGGTATAAAGCATCCAAAAATTTTAACCAATGTAGTAGTCTCAAATTTGAAATAACAAGAACAGTAGAAATCTGAAACAGCCAACTAAAATTCGATAACAACAAATGAAAGCTATTGGTATAAAGCACCAAAAATTTTCAACCAATGCAGTAGGCTATAGTATTGCCACCAACTTGTAAAATTTTCAACTGCCAAATTCTTCCATGCATTTTGAACTGCATTATAAAGCATTGCAGGTATTATTTGCATTATAAACTGTCATACGAATTGTATTACAAAGCATTGCAGGTATTGCCACCAGCTTTCAAAATTTTCATTTATACCAACTGTAAATATCAAATTACCAAATAGCTATCTCAACCATACTAGTAACCATTGCAGCAATCATAAAGTATGTAGTCATGCTTTCGGTGAGAACGAAAGTAATCAGCAACAAGTGCACAGGCCATCCAAGCCACTTCATTCCCATTGTATGAGAAATGTCACAATTGAAATTTGATACTTACATGCAAGAATCCAAAGCCATTTCAGACAATATGTATGAAATGGCTTATCAATCTTACCAAAAGACTCTCCAAAAACTAAAAGAGAACTCTCTTCAAGAATTTTTTTCCCTCGTAGAGATAAAAATAGCACTTGAGAAGGATCGATCACTTCTTTCTACTCCAACAAAAAACACATCAAAACTTGGGATTTCTTCATCCGTCAAATTAGTGTATCTATTCCTTATAAGTTACTAATCAAACAGTGGAAAACACTTTTACGTAAGATACTAATCATCTGAGCAACCTTGCATAGAGTACTAATCAAGCAGTGAATAACATTTTGCATAATAATTTTGCATAACAAAATAATTCATCACATCCGCACTAATGTAAAACGTTATTAATAATTTCTTGTAAGGTAATAATCAATCCAGAACCTCACATTACACCATTATTATATAAATCATTTGAATCCCTGTTAATGAAACATTTATGCATGCTCAATAAAGATACACCATAACTTCTTTCTTCTAAAAAAAAAAAGATTTATAACCACTATTTTTATAAAGCCAGAAAAGCTCATTGGTTCAAGTGTTATAACCCTAAAAGCATCATGATGAAAGAGATCTGTATTGACAAGTGTTCTGATTTGAGCATCATGCACGAAAATATCCAAGAATCGAGCTATAGATAAATAAATATCTTTTCTTCTTTCTCCCATATTCAAGATCCACATATTTCTCCCATATCCCAGAATCGAGCTATAGATTCACAATTTTAATTAACACTAATATTTTTTTATTTTCACATATAACACTCAAGTCCTTAACATCACATCAAAAACATCATTTTTAGTAATTTTATAAAAGTAAAATACATCTTTTCATGCATAAGTTCATAACACTAAAATGTTTTAAAGGNGTGTTTCTATATATATATATATATATAGCACACAATTTTTATGTATTTATATATCTCACACCAAAACTATAATATTTACATATATAGCACTTCAATGCTTTACAACTATGCATGATAGGTGTATTTAACTCTTAAAAGTTGTACTAGTATTATTTTTTATTTGATACGAAAGATATTAGTGCTATGTGTGTAGATATAAAAGCTTAGGCGTGAGATAATTAAATACATTATAATATGTAAATATCAAACTTTAGCTATGAGATATGTAAATACACAAGAAGTGTGTGCTATGAATCCAAATTTTCCTAATTTTTTTATATGTTAACGCCCCAATTAATGATCCTAAAATTGATTCATTAATAGCCCACTAAATTCTTCGCTCGCTTTGATTATGAGGCCATAAAACTGTAGAGTAGTTAATATCTCAAATGACCTTCATTAATCTCTAATTATAATTATTGTGCTTAATTAAGGCCCATGGGAACTCATTTCAAGTTGTTTTTGGTACGACTATGTTTGGATCTTTGGACCATAGTATTTAAAGTATAAGCTGCTTAAAATAGAATTTAAATGATATCAAAATCAACTCCTGAGATTATTAGCTTGGATAATAATGTGCTTTAATATTTAAAATCTTTATGATTATGGAGTCCTTTTGCGTAAATAAAAGAGAATGGCTTGTAATTGAAGTGAATGTTGAAATGAATGAACAAAGTCCAGTTCTCCCTAATGAGAATTTATCTCCCTTCTCATTTTATCAATATTTTATATAAATTTTATATCTCATTGCACTACGTCGAAAATTTTCTATAGCTTATTTACCNAAAACACATATTTTTAAGCATAAAATTTAATGTGATTGAGATAATAGAGTTTTATATAAGGAATTATAAAAAATTAATGTGCCAAATGTTTAAGAATTACATAGCATGGACACACCCTTATCTTCTTGAAAGATATATTTCATGAAGTGCAAACTAAATTTATGACTAAAAAATATTAAGTGCAATCTACATCCTCGTTCGAACATCTTCTGTACCACCTTTCCCATAGCTGCACAATATATTTTTTCATTCTGGGCACAATCTTATGCTTGGATTGCTTTTAAGAAAATGGATTTGGTTGAAGCTTATCATTTTTACAATCCAATACATAGAAGAAATATTACAACCGGATTCTGCCGGATGTAATTTGTGTGTGGAGTTCAATGACGGGGCCCCACGACTCAAGTGGGTCTCACCGCACCACCTGACACGTGACATCTCATCATTAGACTTCGGATGCATCTAGAGCCGGTATAGACTGCTTGTTTTTTTTAATCTCCTTGGCAATTTGATGTTTTATAAACTAAAAAAAAAAAACTATCAGCTCCCTATATTATAAAGCTTGACTTTGGTCCATGCTCTTCTCCTTCCTTTTCCATACAGTCCAAATACCGAGCCATTTCCCGAAATATTTGGGCTCCATCACGAAACATAGAACTAGTCAACTGACCAAACTGCCGAAGACCACCTCCCTCCATAAAATTAATTCTCTCCCAAACTGTCAGGTCGCACTTTTCTTCTTCTTCGTCTTCGTCATCTTCTTCTCTCTCTGTGCAGAGCTCCGAGCCTCCTTTCTAATACCCAAAGCAACAGAGTTTATGCTTCATCATTTTCCTTCACTTCAATCTTCTTTTTTCTTCATAAAAAATTGTNACTCTCAGGTCGCACTTTTCTTCTTCTTCGTCTTCGTCATCTTCTTCTCTCTCTGTGCAGAGCTCCGAGCCTACTTTCTAATACCCAAAGCGACAGAGTTTATGCTTCATCATTTTCCTTCACTTCAATCTTCTTTTTTCTTCATAAAAAATTGACCCTTTTTCTCATCTGAAACCTCTGCTTCCCAAGGCAAGAGATTTCTCCCCTGTTTGCCTCTTATATTCTCTTCGATCCTTCGTCAATCTGTTTTTTTATTCTTTACACCAATTCGCTCTCTCGGAATTATAACCGTTCTGCTATTTCTTCTAACATCCAATTCTCAAAATCGCTTCTTTTATTCAAAATATGAAGCTTTTCTGAAAGCAGACGTCTAGAGAGCCCAAAAGAGCAAGAACAGGGAAAGATGGATTACCTGAAAGGAAGAATATCTCTTCCTCCTTTACCAGCAGAGAAAAAATGGGCTCTTCCCATTTTCGTTAGCTCCCTCATCTTCGCCTTCCTCCTCCTCACCACTCTCAACATGGGCCTCCTCGCCTCTCTCTCCACTCTCAACACCGCCCTCTTCTCTCCGGCCATCGAAACCTCCGCTCCTTCTCCCGAGCCACCACCTCCTATACCTCCTCTCTCTCCACCTCCACCTCCACCTGCTGCCATCATCCCCCGCTTCGCCTACCTTATTTCCGGCTCAAAAGGCGAACTTGACAGCATATGGAGAACTCTCAACGCCATCTATCACCCTCGAAACCTCTACGTTCTACACCTCGACCTCGAATCGCCGGCGAAGGAGCGGAAAAGCCTCGCCGCAAGAGTCGCGAACCAGTCTGTCTTCTCCATCGTCGGAAACGTGCACTTGATCACCAAGGCCAACATGGTAACATACAGAGGCCNCTCGAATCGCCGGCGGAGGAGCGGAAAAGCCTCGCCGCAAGAGTCGCGAACCAGTCTGTCTTCTCCATCGTCCGAAACGTGCACGTGATCACCAAGGCCAACATGGTAACATACAGAGGCTNCGAAACCTCCGCTCCTTCTCCCGAGCCACCACCTCCTATACCTCCTCTCTCTCCACCTCCACCTCCACCTGCCGCCATCATCCCCCGCTTCGCCTACCTTATTTCCGGCTCAAAAGGCGAACTTGACAGCATATGGAGAACTCTCAACGCCATCTATCACCCTCGAAACCTCTACGTTCTACACCTCGACCTCGAATCGCCGGCGAAGGAGCGGAAAAGCCTCGCCGCAAGAGTCGCGAACCAGTCTGTCTTCTCCATCGTCGGAAACGTGCACGTGATCACCAAGGCCAACATGGTAACATACAGAGGCCCAACAATGGTGGCCAACACTCTCCACGCTTGCGCAATTCTTCTCAAGAAGAGCAACGATTGGGATTGGTTCATCAACCTCAGTGCTTCGGATTACCCTCTTGTAACGCAGGATGGTCAGTTCTGATCTCCGTCTTCCTCGCAAAGATTAAAGTTCTAAACTTTTTTAAACTGATCGCCGATACTTTTGTTTTTGCTTATAGATTTGCTGCTTACTTTCTCAAAATTGCCGAAAAATCTCAACTTTGTGGAGCACAGCAGTGTATTGGGATGGAAGGAGTAAGTTGAAGTAATTAAGATTGGATTTTTCAGTGAAAATTGGGGTTAAGAAGAACTGTCTGTGTTTTGATTTCAGAGAGCAGAGGGCGAAGCCATTGATTATTGATCCTGGGCTTTACAAGACGACCAAGTCTGACGTTTTCTGGGTCGCGCCAAGGAGAGAATTGCCTACTGCGTTTAAGCTCTTCACAGGTGATTTTAAATTACTTAATTTATCCTAATTAATTATCTTTTTAGTGTTTATGTTTGAGCAATTCATAATTTTTAAAAAAATGATTACTTTATTTCTTCATAGATGCTCAAATTTAATTTGCATTTATAAATAGATGTGTTTACATTTCTAACTCTTAAACTTCATTTTTACATACATACCATCTAAACTATGCATGAGAAGGTGTATTTCACATTTAGATTTTTGATATGTCAATAAGTAGAAATAGGAGAGTATATATGTAAATGCCCCAAATATAAATTTAAATGATGATTTAAGTATCAGGGCATATTAATAACCCTATTGACGTCAACTAATGACTAAACTTTATAAGTTAGGTAGCTTACCACAGAACTTTGGGTCAGAAAATATATTAAATCTAAACTTTCATATTTACATACATTACAGTCAAATCTTCGATATTACATAAAAAATATCGCCATTACAATCTTTGTTAAAGTAAAACACATAGTTTCATGGACAAATTTTAGGGGAAATTGCATACATACGATTATTTACAAAGTAATCATCCTCTTTCATCCATTTTTCAAATTCTCACTCAAATCACAAAATTCATCATAAAACCTCGAATTCTCAATAGTTTGATCATGGCACAAGTAAATGCATCGGTTCAGCAGTTTAAGAGAATTACATGACGGTTAATTTGTATATATCACCGAGTGTTAGATATGTAAATGCATAAGAATTGTGTGGCATCTATGTAAATTTTCCTTTTTTTTTTCTAGAAGAAGATGGCTTTTGAAACAAATTCCATATGTCAAGCATTGACTGATAGAACTCAGTCATGTCATCTAAATAATATTCAAAGATTAAAAACAGGAAAAATAATTAAATACTATTGGAATTAAAATTAAAAATAATAATTAAAAAAAAAACAATGGAAGGGCGCGTCAAATAAGCCAAAAAAAAAAAACCCCGTTTTTTCTTCACCTTCGTAGCGCATTTGTCTGACTATAATATTTGGCAGGTTTTTACCGTCTGATATTAATTTTAAATACATGTTTTGCACCCTCAAATCTCTGAAAAAATATTACATCAGGATTCTGCACATAAAGTTACATGTGGAGTTCAATTAAATCACGTCATAGAGGAATATTTCCGGTAACACGGATAATATAGGAGAATATTCTCCTCCGTGTTATTCATATATTATTGTATGTTATTCATGTATTTTTGTGTTCTGTGAATATTTTTGGTGTTATAATAGCGCAATAACACATCACTAAACTTAATAATACACAATAACACCTGAATAACATAGGAGGAATATTCTCCTGTGTTACCGAACTGATTTTTTTTTCTCACATTCACGTGTGTGACGTGATTTCATTGGACTTTGCACGTAACTCAACTCTACGTGCAGAATCCTGTTGTAGCAGAGTCCTGATGTAATATTTTTTCCAAATCTCTTAGTTGAAATAAGACATAAATGTTGTTTAATATTTAATATATCTTGGGGTGAAAAATACGAAATTTTGCTGAAAATTTTATTATATTTTAATTTTATTTCGAATAAATTTAAAAACTAATAATTTTATTATATTCAAACTTTGATTATTATGTAATTAAGATATGTATTTTGTAATATTTGTTCTTAATTAAATTTTGATAAACAATTAATTTTTTTATTTGTCCATAATGGAACTGTTTGAACCAAATTAAAATTTAAATTAGTTAGCTTTTCTGGATTTTGGTGTTGGTGAAGGAGGATAAACGTTTGGATGATCAGTTACGGTGACAATTATTTCTGGAAAAATAGATTGCAATGCCTTCACGTAATCTATATGCTTTAAATCTGCAAATAATTCAAACAAACCAACGAAAATAAGTTTCAATCGTTGTAGCTNTATATATATATATATATATATATACACATCTCTCTCTCTCTCTCTCTCTCTCTCTCTCTCTCTCTCTCTCTCTCTCTCTCTCTCTATATATATATATATATATATATATATATATATATATATATATATATATATATGTATATATATATGATACGCCACCAACAATTTTCATTATCCATCACGAATCTCGAGGTGGCAGGACATAATCTCAATGCAATCTTTTGAGCAAGAAACATTCAAACTTTAATTAAGTCATACAGAGCACTGATTTCAGTAAACTTATAGTCAAACTGACTGTCTGGATGAGACGGACCCAATGATATAAAAACTAATGCAATCCGAGTAAGATAAAGTATGTATTAAATCATTAAACCACTCTTGGAGGATTTTCAGATGCTTTTGGAAAGTCAAACGGATGTCAAATCTAGCTATCTCTTGATCGAATCAAGTGTGTCGACAAGACGAATCCAACAACTCTAAGATTGCTCAATTCCGACATTATTAAGACACCCAAATATCCATCAAACGTCATCCGATCGAGGGAACCTCTCAGGGCCGTTTAATCAAAATGTTTCATATTTCTGCATTGATTGCACCCAGAACACTATAAATAGAGTCTCACACCTTACATGAGGGGGGAGGCTTGAGAGAGAATTTGAGACTTTGAGAAGGAGCTTAAGCCCAACATCATCCATGTCATCGCAGACCGTCGTCGACAACCGCAGACCGTCGTCGACCACCATGGATCAACGCTGACCTCCGTCGATCATCTCCAATTGTCGTCAACAAACCGTTTTTTTTTTTTTTTACGACTCCATTGGGGAGGATTGAACAAGAGTTCGGAAGCAGGTGTTTGCAGTCGAGAGGAAGAAGTAGGGAAGCTTCGCCTTTGTTGCGGTTTCTCGTCAAATAAATGTTTTAAAACCCTTATAAATATAAAAGCTTTAAAGTATTTAAAACGATGATGATGGTTGTGTTAATCTAAAATTTCAATCAGAGGGGTCAATCTTTTAAATTAAGATTTTTTTAAAAGTAGTCAACTAAAATACTCAAGTTGAAATAAATCATTAAAAGCTAAAAACAAATTTGATTCATCTTTGCAGCAATTTATTGAGAATGACAAACTTCTGATTGATTTCAGCTCACAAAAAATAAATCTCATATCAAATGTATCAATATATTCACAATTAAAGTATTTGCATGCCAGTAGGGACGTGACTCAAGTTCTCTTTCTGCAGTACTCTATCTCTAAATGACATCACAAAGTATCGGTTACGACTAGAGCTTTCTGACCAGATGGTTGCCGCTAAATGCTCTGTTTGCTCTCCAATGACTTTCTACTATTTTAGTTATGAATCATAAGAGTACAATTGATCGACACAAAACGTTTAGTTAGTTATGATCGACTTAAATTTGTCACCTCAAATATATAATGACGCAACTCATGATTGTTGACAAGAATTCATATATTATGTTGGGTGAATTACCTCCTCTCATTAAGTAGATAAGTGACTGCGATAGCCCGAGTTGACAGAACCATGAGATCTTGATCGTTTGTCTTCTTCATTATCCCACCATCTACTTTAAGCTTCAAGTGACAAATTCTAAAACTTAAATTCTAAGTTTGTTGTTATTATATATTGAATATTAAATTTTTAATGACTAGCTTTAATTGAACGTGCTCTCCCATTGAATATTAAATTTTTAATGACTAGCCTTAATTGAAAGTGTCCTCTCATTATCAAGAGGGGTAATTAACAATAGAGGCTTATGCCTATGGGAAACCTTGAACAACAGATCAAAAAGTACTTGCAAAATGATAGCAAAACCTTTAGGTAGTGTCTTATCTACAATCAAATTTTCTTTTTGAAAATTCAACTCTCCTAAGCTCTCTCAAAAAAATAAAATTAAAATAAAATGTGTAGTTCATAGGGAGCTGTCAGAATTTTCGGAGCCCACAGATTTCTAAAGAATAAGGTGGAAAAGGTTTCTTTTTTCATCTTTGGCTAGTCATATATTTATTCACTATAATAGTATGTTAAGAAAATTAAAGAAGATAAATGAGAAGTCAATTTGTTTTCATTTATTGTAATTACTCAAAACTTAAGTAAACTCTATTTGGTGAGCATTAAAGCATGACCCTTAGATTTTAGTTTAAAAGTCCTAATAAAATGATAAATTATGTCTAGTGAACTTTGGGGCATGACCTTCGTATCTACTATCAACAGAAAGATAAATTGTATGTTGAGCAGGTGTGATCTATGATTCTCAATCTGATAAATTGCCTTCATAATATCCTAAGAAAAGATAAATATTGAGTTGCATTAGATTTCAATCTAAAAATTTGCCATCTAAAGGTCCCAACATAAAGTAAAATCTGTTTGATGAGCATCGGGGTATGACCAGTGGATCTCAACTCAAGAATTTATCATCGAAAATTCCCAATAGAGAAAAGCTCTACAAGATCAACATCGGGGTATGATACTTAAGTCATATGTCTAAGTATCTACTATTGAAAGATCTCAATAGACATAATGTTGAAGCTCCCTAATCATGAGATAAGTTGACTAGGAGTCAAAGAAAAGACTTGAATCTCTATCCGCTAAAGTGCACACCGTTTTAAGGGTTGTTAAGGAGAAATGAATTATGAATAAGTATTGTGATCGGTGTTAATTGAGAGACATTCATTTACTATGATAGCTCGGCATAAACTAAGATTGGTTTTGCTCGTTGAAAATCAAGACATGCATCCAGACTTTATGTCCAGGAATCAACGACCGAAAGGTCTCGATAAGTATATATGGAGACCATTAAAGTTTCAACCAGGAAGTTATTATCTTCCTTTTGTAACGATAGCACAAAATTAATGAAGGTGAAATGATCAGAGCAGAAATTGACATGACATCTGATTTGTACTCTCAAAGATATGTCATTCAAAGATGAAATTTAAAGAAAGTTCGTTAAAAAAAAAATCTCAAGATAGTCGACATCAGGGAAAGCATATCAAGGGATTCCATAGTCACTAAACTTTATCCCCGTGGGTTGAGGGGTATCAAATTAATGGTCATTTCTCACACTCCAATATATAAAAAGCAATCCGATAAAGATGTATCTTTAATCCTCATGGGATGAAGGATTAGCTGACATACCAATACTTTAGCATATGAATGATTAAATCTAAAGTTGATAGAAAACTTGAACCTAACTTGGTAGGTCTTTCTGTCATTAAAAAGATGTATATGGAGGAGTCTATCAACTCAACGACCTTAATAGTTGATGATTAATGTCGACAATCAGTGATTGATATTTGAAGAAGCATTATACATAGCTCCCTAGTTAAAGTCGTTATAAAAGTTTCTACCATAGAAAGGAGAATGCATGCTCTATTCCAGCACGAGTTGGAAATTCTTCTATGATACAAGAGCACATTTCCCAATTATCATAAGGTTTCCTCCTACAAGACATAGCACATTTTTTACCTAATTTGAGTTCACATTGTGCTCTGACCCAAAATCCCAAAAAGACTGAAGCGTCGTATGATACAAGAACATATTTCCAAGTTATCATGAAGTTTCCCCTGCAATTCAGGAAGCAATTTTTTTTTTAAATTTATTTGGGTTTATAAAAAAATTTTAAAAAAATAAAAACAAAAACATCAAAATTAAATCTTTGACAGCTAACCTGCAACTCCACAGGATCTGCATGGATGGTTCTAACCCGAGAATTCATCGAATTCTGCATCTGGGGCTGGGACAACCTACCAAGAACTCTCCTCATGTACTACACCAATTTCCTCTCATCACCTGAAGGCTACTTCCAAACAGTCCTCTGCAACTCCCCAGAATTCAACTCCACAGTCATAAACCACGACCTGCACTACATCTCATGGGACAAGCCTCCCAAGCAACACCCACACATTCTCTCCCTCAACGACACTGCAAAAATGATCAGAAGCAATGCCCCCTTTGCCAGAAAGTTCAGAAAGGATGATCCCGTGCTCGACAAGATCGACACAGAGCTTCTCCGCCGGCCAATAAATATGGTGACGCCGGGAGGATGGTGCGAAGAGATGACCAATTGCTCGAAGGTGGACAATGATGGGAGGCTCAAACCGGGACCTGGATCACACCGGCTGGCGAAGCTCATGAATAAATTAGTGCTGTTTGATTCATTCAAGTTGGATCAATGTAAATAGGAGATATGTTGGAGAAAGAATGGTGGTGATGTTGCAGCTAGTTGATGAAGTTTTGGGAGTTGGAAGTGAAATTTTGGAAGCATGATAGGCTAAAAAGTTAGTGTATGCTTCTCTGGTTGGATGCTACAAGTACGTATGTATGAACAGCTGAAGTTTCAGCTGAAGTTGGAGAAGAAAATGGCTATTTTAATTAGAGAGAGAATCAGAGAGGACGAGATAGTAATGTAAACATGCAAAAGTTTTTATATTGAGTTAATGATATCATCAAATTTTGGGTATGTGCGTTCTTGAACAATATTTGCAAATAAAAGTTACATTTATTACATGTAACTAATTATATATTTATATATGTATATATATTGTTAGATGTTAAATTGACATTATATTGTATTATTATTAATAAGATTCAATAGCACTATCATTATCCCAAGTATGATAGTATTTTCAACGATTTTACAATTGAACTTGTAATATTTAAGATCATCGAGAATAGACTTAGGGTCTGTTTGGAATAATTTACTGTCTGTTTTGTATTCCAGACCGCCATCAGAATTGTGAGAATTACTTTTTTGCTACTTTGTAGTAATTTTTTTGTTGAAAAATTACTTTTTCAATTTAACATATTAAAGTGAAATGCCTATAAGAATGTTGTTGTTTGACTTTTTGAATATATATATATATATATATATATATATATATATATATATATATATATATATATATATATATATATA
>JXCR01112909.1:50047-74305 GCA_002079205.1 Phalaenopsis hybrid cultivar | reverse complement strand
ATATATATATATATATATATATATAAACAAAAAACAGGGGAAAGTAGGCCATAAATTAACAATTATCTACGTATACAAGGCCTTCTTTCAAATAAATAAATTTGTGTTTATTTACCTTCAGGAGAGCGACAAATGGAAAGATAAGCTAATAAAAACTCCTAAAACAGAACTAATTTTAAAAACAAATTTGAAATAAATAATATCAAGAAAGTTTTGCATGGGTACCACAGAATTTCTAATATCTAACATCTAAGGTTTAAATTTTACCTTTGTACTGCTAACTATGTTCAAAAGGATATATTTTACATTTTAATAAAAGATTTGCCTATTATACGTGTACAAATTAAGGTTTTGGTGTTAGATATGTAGATATATTAGTTTAATTATAACCATAATTCAATAACTTGTCAAATATAAAATTTTGGAGCATTTGCATACATACCATACAATTATTATGCATTCGCATATGTAATGATTAAACATTCACATTTAACTTGAATAGAAAGAAGAGAAAGACAAGAGAAGAAGGCTCGAAAAAAGACAAGTAAATAGACTTTGTATTTTCTCTTATCAAATACAAAGGTGTGATCCCTAATATTTTTTTAATAAAATCTACTCATCAACAATCTATTGCTGCATTTATGGCTTGTTTTAAATTATGGGTAATTTTTTCTTTTGGCTTATTTACATGTCTTCCCTAGTACTCTTTTATAAAAGAGATGTAGGGATTATGAAAGATATATGGTAAGAAGTGTGAGTTGTAATCCCTAGCATTTTTCTTTCTCATTCAATGCTAGTGAAATCTTCCTCCCTATTGATGGAGGAGAATCTGCATAATCACATAAATCCTGTATGTTTGATTGTTGTGTGAATTTCTTCGTTTCCGCATTGTTCTCACGTAACAATTGTTATCAGAGCTTCAGATTTGTGATCCTTGTTTGGTTCAACCTCGATAGCAACAATTATAGTGTGTTGTTGAAATTCGTTGCAGCAGGTAATTTGACGTGCTTTCCCGACATAGTCGGAGGTTCGTTTGCAAATCGGTGGCAAACCGGTGGTATTGAATTGAAAATTCGTGGAGCGGTGGTTCCACTGGCGGGCGGCAATTCTGGCGGCTCCTGCGGAGGTTCCGACAGATGTCCGATGAAAGACTCTAGCGGCGGTCTGGCAAAAGACTCTGGCGGCGGTCCGACGAAAGGTGCTGGCCGGCAAGGTTCGGGTGGGAGCTTCATGGAATAAGGAAAAAACAATTGGATTTCTCGGAAAGAAGAATTTCTGGGAAAGACAAAAAAAAAAAAAAAAACTTTAAAAACAGAAAGAAAATTAAAAATAAAAAGAGTTTTATTTTTTAAAATTTATTTCTTTTGAAGTTTGTTTTTCCTTTTTTTTCTAGGTATGCTGCTAGAGGAATTTTTGTTTTTAGGAAAGAGAGTCAAATAGTGGAAATAGTAAACTATAATACGATGTCAGGTTATTTAACTTCAACTATGACAGTGAAAAAGTCTATTCATCACGTGATTATGCGTCCCGTCAAAATCGATGTGACTAAATTTGACGACAAATGAAACGTCGGCATGCGACGATGCGAGGTGATGAATGTGTTGTATTATCTTAATCTGAAGCAAGTCCTGAATAGCGAGGAATGTTCTTAAGAGATGTCAAAGAGAGATTGATTGAAGATGAATCAAAGTGCTCGTGGCTTGATCCAAAATTACTTGACTCAAGGGATCACAAATGGTGTGGTGATGGAGACTTTGCAGACAAATTGTGAAGGATGTTGGAGAACAAATATCTCACGACGAAACCGTCTCCATATGAAATGTCGACTCTACAGATTTCAAATGAGAAGTCGACTTGAATGACTTCACAAAGCAATTAACAGGTTTGTTAAATTTGAATGAGGAGGTTCAAATAGTATATTAGACATTCATTCTATTGAATTCGCTCTCATATGAGTACAAAAACTTCACTATGACATTCATTCATGAAAAATATGTCTTGAATTACGACAAAGTGACTACGACACTATTGAAACTTAAGTTTCGTCAAAGGGATAAGGAGTTCGCAAAGATGGAGAAAGCTGAGGCATTTACACTCCAATGAGACAAATCTGAGAAGAAGAAGAAAAATTCGGCAAAGAAATGTGGTAGGAGCAACACTTCTTAAAAGCTAGGCAAGTCTTGTGGCGCGCATAGGAAAAATCAGTGTGTTTTCTTTTAAGAGACTGGTCATTAGAAGAAAGATTGTCTGAAACTGAAGGAGAAGGGAAAAGAAGTTCCATCTAGAGCGAAAGCCAATATCGGTATTGAAAGATGTGAAGAAGCAGATCCAGATGTATTAATATATGGAGTTTCTCACAATTTATTTATAGATGATTCATGTTGGATTCTGGATGCAGACCAATGTTAATCATGTTCCAAATATCAGAAAAAAATTGTTGTCGGTTTGAGCTTTAAAGGCTAAGGGCTATAAGACAGTTATTGAGACAGGAGTTCAGAGGATATGTCGTAGAGCAATGATTTTTATGAAGGGAGTTCGCCATCATAACTTTTACTATCTTCAGGGTAGTACAATACCTGGAACTGCTACTTTTGTTGATAGATCTTCCGACGTCACTACGTTGTGGCATATGCTACTAGCTCATGCTGGAAAGACGTCACTTCAAGCTTTGGTGAAGGATGAATTAATCAAAGAAGCAAGCACCTGCAAACTTCATTTATGTGAACTTATGTATTTGACAAGAAGACGAGTATCTCTTGAGACTGTCATCCACATTACAAAGATATTTTATAATAAGTTCACGCAGATGTTTGGGACCTGATGAAGACATTATCATTCAGTGGGAGAAGATACTTCGTCTCTTTCATTGATGATTGCATCAAGTATGTTTGGGTGTACACCATGAAGCATAAAAGCAAAGTGCTGGCGATTTTTTTAACTTTAAAGAAGTGAATTGAGACTCAGTCTGGTAAAAAGAGATGATGTATCAGATTAGAAAATAGGGGTGAATACACTTCAAATGCACTCTTGCAAAAGTGCAAAGAGTTGGGATAGAACACCACTTCACTATTTGAGAGATACCACAATAGAACGGGGTGGCAGAGATGATGAACCGAACTTTGGTGAAGAAAGTTCGGTCTATGTTATCCAATGTTGAGTTGGATAGAATCAATTGGGCCAAGACCATAAAATATGTCTGTCACTTAGTAAATCATCTGTCTTCTGTAGCTATTAGGAAGAAGACTTCAAAGAAAATGTGATCAGGGCATCAAATAAGAGAATATGAGCACATGAGTGTGTTTGGGTGTCTAGCTTACCAACACATGCAAAATGATAAACTGGAACCACAAACAAAGAAAGCGATCTTCATTGGCTTCAGGCATGGAGTCAAGGGCTTCAAGTTGTATGATCAGTCAGAAATGAAGGTTTTCATTAGCAGGGATGTTACATTCGATGAGACAAACTTGTTAAAAAAAATGGGACTCAAAGTAGGTGGAGACTTTTACTGGAACCACGAATATGCAGTAGAAGTTAGAGTTTGATTTAACTCCATTTCATCCACAGAGTTCGTCCACTCCGACTCAAATATTTGATTCAATAGCATCTTAGGATGTATCTGCTGATAGTACTTAGGAGCATGTGGAAGAAAATGTTGAGGATGAGATTCCTACTCAGGAATCTATTACTAGGAGCAGGATCACACGCAGAAGTCCCAAAACCAGCTTGGTTAAGGGATCACTTTGCATTTCCACTTTCAGCCACAGAGGCAGAAATTTCTTGTCACTACAAAGAAGTGGTGAAGATCCCATACTGTGATCTTTAGAGAGCGCAAATTGATAAGTGATGGAGTCTTTTCGAAAGAATGGTACTGATGGTTGGTGAAACTTCCTTCTAGAAGAAAAACCATCAGGTGCAAATAGGTGTATGCAAAGAAGAAAAGATCTCAGGGAGCTTATATGTGGTACAAGACAAAATTAGTGGCAACAAAAAGGGATTGATTATAACGAGGTGTTCTCCCCAATGGTCAAGCATCCCTCAGTCCATTTTCTCTTAGCACTTGTAATACAGTACGACCTGATCTTGGAACATCTCGATATGAAGATTGCATTTCTGCACGTGGTTACACAAGGAGATCTACATGTTACAGTTATCTAGATATGAAGCATCAAAAGATTTGATTTGCAAACTGAATAAGTCTTTGCATTGGTTGAAGCAGTCACCACAACAATGGTATAAAAAATTTGATCAGTTCATGAGGAGATATGTACACGATGAGCCAATATGATCATCGAGCATATTTCAAGAAGTTGGCCAACATTAAGTTCATTTACTTGCTTCTAAATGTTGATCTGTTGATTGCAACTACTAGTCAGATTGAGGTTGATATAATGAAAAACCAACTATCCAAACATTTTGAAATGAAGGAGTTGGGTGAAGCTTGCAAAATCCTTGGCATGAAAATTCTCTATGACAATGCAAATGGAAAGATTTGGTTTTCGCGAAGAGTTTATGTTAGGAAGTTGCTGAAGAATTTAGGTTGTTGACTTGAGCAAGGCAGTGAGTCTACCCATCACAACTCACTTTCATTTGAGTTCAGATCAGCATCTTAAAGATGATCAGAAAAGTAAAGATATGCGATCAATTTCTTAAGCTAATGAAGTCAGCTGTCTAATGTATGTCATAATTTATACTAAACTAGATATTGCGCAAGCAGTATGTGTTATGAGCAAGTCTAGGAATGATCCAGGAAGAAAACATTGGTAGGCTATGAAGAGTATTCGAAGGTATCTGAAGGGTACAGTTGATGTTGACTTAGTGTTTGAGAGAACCATCTATTGCAGATTTGTGTGTAAGCTACACTGACTCGGACTGTGCAGGTCATATGGGATAGCAATGATCTCAACTAGTTATTCATTCACATTGACAGAAGGTTCGGTCAGTTTGAGCTCGGCTCTTCAATCTATTGTTGTTTTATCTACTACGGAGGTCGAGTACATGGTTATCACTGAGACAATGAATGAAGCAATATACACGTAGGGCCTATTGAATGAATTGAGAGTTGATCAAGAGTCCTGATAGTGCTCTATAACAATCATAACACAATATTCTTGGCCATAAACCCAGCCCATCATCCTCATACCAGCACATTGATGTAAGATACTACTTTGTCTGCGACTTAATTGATGAGGATAAGGTTCCCTTGAAGAAGATAAGGAGAATCTAATAGACATACTCATGAAAGTACTACCAATCCAGAAGTTCACCTACAGTAGGAGTTTGGTGAACATTCGAGCTCAGGCTTAATTGCCCAATATGGCATTTTAAAGAACTACGTAAGGCTTAATTTCTTCGGGAGGGGGGTACGAATGCAACCACTTTGGTGCAGCTAAATTGGAGTTTAGAGTTCATTTGATCATTTCTCACTTATCTGGAAGTAAGAGATGAGGTAAGGATTGATGTATTTAAGGCTTGTTTTAAATTAGGGATAATTTTATCTTTTGGTTTTATTTACTTGTATGTCATAATGCTCATCTATTAAGTCTAAAGAGATATATGATGAACAGTGTAAGTTGTAACCCCTAACCTTTTTCTTCTCCCCATCTGATGCTAGTAAAATCTCCCTCCCCATGGACACGTGAATATGTCAAACCATATAAATCTTTTGTGTTTGATTGCTATTATGTAAATTTCTTTATTTTCACATCATTTTCGCATAACAACTACGAGCATTAGTATTAATCATGTCACATGACTACATCAACATATACATTATGTTATCCATACAAAATGACAAAATTAAAAAAAAAAAAAAGTATTTATTTATTCCTCAAAAAGTATAAAAAAGAAAAAAACATAAATTCATTGATATATTCCAAACAAACTCAACACCCCAATCATAATCATCATCATCACCATTGTCCTCTCTCCAACATAGCATTCACCATCATTGATTAAAAAAACAAACTTAGCTAAAAGCTTATTAAACATGAAACAAATTACATTTTAAACAGCAATTTACATAACTCTCTAGTATAATATAGAAAATGCATATTGTCAAGCTTCCACCTCTAAACAGAAAATATATGCAAATATATATTTATATATCAAACCTTACAACAGTTTGGGTGCGAAAAGGTTTGTACCATGAGCATGGGGATGGGGTTTGAGCTTTTGGATCCAATGAAGCGTCCGCTTCTTGTGTTCATGGCTACTTAAGTTCTGAGCCATATTGAGTGTGCCTCCTTGAGAAAGTGTAGATTCAAACTGTTCCAAAACCTTCACAATCTGCCAAAATTCAGGCCTTTTCTCTGGAAGAGATGCCCAGCATTGCTCTATCAATGCTCTTAACGCTATTGGGCATTCCGTAGGAAAACCAGGCCTCAAATTCTGAAATAGAAACATCTCTAAATCAGAAATAATGTCAAATTTGCATAGCTTCTTCGAACAATTTACACAAATTATAAAAAAAAGGGGAAAATTTACATATGTAGCACACAATTCTTATGTATTTAAACCCACGCATGAAAATGTGTATTTCAGTTTTAAAATGTGATAATCATATTAGTTTTGATGTGATATTAAGGATTTGAGTGTCGTGTGTAAATATGAAAATATAGGTGTGAGATATGTAAATGCGTAAGAAAGGTGTGTTATGTATTTAAAAGCACCTAAACAAGATTAGTCTGGAGATTTATGTAAAAATGCAGTAAAAAAATTTGTACAATGAGTTCCATATTATGTGATGTAGTCTTCATTTTATGAATAAATTTAAACAATTCAACCTTCTAAATGATTATAATGAATAATAACTGTAGGTGCAGCTGAATGCCCAAATAAACCAAATAGCAAAGCCTGGAAAAATCAACTTCAATGGATTCACAGCGCATTGAAGGAAAACAAATATTAGATAATAGCAAAAGAAAGATAGATTTACATACATACCTCACAATTCTTATACATTTACATATCTAACATCTAAAGTTTAAAATTTACATCTATAATACATGAAAATGTGTATATTACTCTTAAAAAGTTAGTAATAGTGGTATTTTTTATATGTAAATATCAAAGTTTAGATGTTAAATATGTATTGGGTGGAGTGTATGTAAATGCCACCACCAAAAAAATGAAAATTACCTTATCAACCACTGCAAAAGCGGCTTGGACCGGCGTCATATCCTCGTATGGAATTCTTCTACTAACCATCTCCCAAAGAACTAATCCAAAGCTGTAGACATCAACCTTCCTTCCATAATGTTTATGTTTAATCATTTCGGGCGCCATCCAACGATAAGTTCCGGGATCCTCAGCCAGTGGATCTGAACATGCCTCTTCACAAGCAATTCCAAAATCAGCAATTTTTACACAAAAGTCCTGATCAAAGAGAATATTTTCGGGCTTCAGATCACGGTGAATAACCCCCTGAGAATGAATGTATTCCATTCCCTGAGCGATATCGAGTGCGATGGAGATAAGTTTCTGAAGTGGAAGGGATTCATGTCCTAATCTGTGAAGAAATGCCCGTAAGGAGCCGCCGGAAAGATATTCCGTAATTATGCAAAAGACGGGGGGATTTTTGCCAGCTGCTGCTAACTGCAACAAACAGAAATGGTTAAAAGTGAAAATGAAAGCAATATCAACATTAAATTCAAATATTAATTTGTGGCAAAGCATTCATTTATGTGAATTATTTATCTTTATAATGATTTATTTTGGCTCAAAATCTCCAAAAGATAAAGATTTGGAAACATGAAGCTGAGAAATCTTCTTGAATAAAGTTAAAAAGCATATATGCTGAAAATAGGCCAACTTGTATTTAAAAAAATTCATCTCTAACGGTTATTTGGTCGATAGTATACAGGGGTCTTTACATATCAACCACCCAATTCTTATGTTTTAACATTTCAACGTTCAAAACTTCATTTTTACGTACAGGCCCCTGTTTCCTATGTTTTTGGCATAGCTTTTGTGATCTGTATATAAAAAATTGAAATTTGGGTAGTTAATATGTAGGAATTAGGCGGTTGTTATGTAAATCTCCCTATTATTTAAACGGCAATGTTATCTGGATAACAATCTCTTCATAGAACAATATTATCTGCCAAATTACTTAAATGATACAATGTTATCTAGTTAGATTAACTATGAGTTATATATATATATGTATATATATATAGAGAGAGAGAGAGAGAGAGAGAGATAACGGAAATCAAATCCCACACCTCCATTTTCAAGATAAAAGTTAACATTTAGCTATTAATGTCATGCTATGTTTACCAAAATTCATATATCATCCAAATAGAACATGAAATCAAGCAAATAATCTAATCATAATTATTAGATCATCATATTTAGCCTTATGCCATTATTGGGGTTGGCTTTATAAATCCTTGTTTTTCATTCATAAACATTACATCTAAGACTTCTTCTTCCTAATCCTCTGACACTATTTGCATCATAATAAATAGATTTGATAAACATAACATGAATGATGATAAGAAATATAAAAAAAAACACACACACAAAAAATCTATGTAGTTAAGAAATGAAAAAAGAATAGTTGAATACCTTTATCACATTGCGGTGATACAAATGAGATAGAAAATTGACCTCCCTGCTAAACTGCTTCTCCAATCGAGAAGCCATAGTTCCATCTTCATCATCATCGGGAGGCCGAATAATTTTGACTGCAACAGGTTCATCTTTATAGATGCCATGGTACAATCTACTATGAGCTCCACAGGCAAACCTGAAACCAAGATACAACTGAGAAAGATCAAACGTCCATTGATCCATTGTATCCACAGCACCAACCTTCCCTGTTCCATGATCAAAATATTGCATCCAAGTTGTATCCTTTCCCCCCTTCATCTTATCAGAGTTTCTCATCCCAAAGAAGTGCTGAACAGGACTTGTCTGAGATGGAGACAGGGTGTTAAACATGTCGTTCTCATGAACTCCCCTGGAGAACATTCTTCCAAGGACTCCTTTTTCTGATCCTTTTCTGGTCGGCGGTGGGGTGGAAAACCTCTTCTTTTCAGCTCTGGCTTCCCTGAAGGAATCAGAGAGTGCTGTAGTTGGAAGAGGAGACACAGATCTTTGTTTAGATTTCGAGCTGCGGTCTCTCCCATCAGCTGAACCTATAGAATTTTTATAGTTTCGATCCAACTGGACTCCAACAGAAGGTCCAAAAGCCACTCTGAAACCTAAATTCATTGTATTTGATCTGAGAAAATACTCGGGATGGAATAACATAGTTGGAGAGTTCATGGTAGAACCCTTAAAAGTTTGGTTGCTGCCAACATCAGGTTGAAAAGAAAATGATTCACATGGCAAGCTGCTCTGAGAACGCAAAATAGGATCTTTAGTTTTCTTTTCCACCATGCGTTCTACAGGCAATGAGATTGAAGCTGAGAGCTTTGAAGAATCTGAATTTTGCTTCGTTCTAGTAATTCCTTGGCGAAGAACAAATTCAGAGGAGAATGGAATGGATGGCAACCAAGAAGAACCCGAACGGTGAAACACAGTGTTGGAGAAATTAGTTCTTCTTACCCAAGATTTACATTCTTCCTCCATTCCTCCGGTGGAATAAACAGAAACCATCCAGAAAAAACAATCAAATTCCGACCATAACCATATCAATTGAACAAACCCAGCCCTTTAAGCAGTGTTCAAGCCCTGGAATCCACCCAATTCTATGAACACAAAAATAAAAGAGAAGACTTTCAACTCTTGGTTCCATCTGCAAGCGAAAAATCCCTTCTTTTTTCAGTAAAAGAGAAGTACTCAACGCAGTTAATCAAAACAAAAACAAACAAACAAATCAGAGCCAAAACATTATTAACAGCAACTTTAAAGAACCTTAGAACAATATAAATAAGCAAAGGAAACACGCCATTCAAGCACACAAAGCTGGCAAAGAAAGCAATCCCTGCAACTCCCTTTAAACGAATCAAAACAAACTGATCAAATATGAATACTCCATTGACCTCCTCACATAACAAAAAACAAAAAAAAAAAACTCATTTTTCATAAGAATCAAAAGAGAAATGAAGAAAAGTCGGAACTTTTTACTCCTACTCTTCGTCTTCCATTCATCACAGAACTTGCCATCAGTAAAAACGGTAACAGATACATAAAACAAGCGAGAGCGATTGAGTTAACCTACCTACATGTAAAACAGAAACTCAACGCAAATGATTGCTCCCTTCCTGCGAAGAAAAAAAGAATGAAGAAGACGATGGAGAAAAAAAATTCGCCCCGCTTCTCTCAGGATGCTCCTCACCGTTGTCTAAGAACAGTTAAATTAGACCATAAGCTTCACCCGTTGTTAAACTCACGGCACCACCTTACGTTCATCACGCGACACGTGGCGTGTAGATTATTGACCGGCAAATCCACGATTCGTTCCGGCTGTACAGACAATCTACTCAACTGGTATAAACAATTCAATAGATTTTTAATTCACATGATCTTAGAGAACAGGTCTACTTTTACACGTTATAAACATTAAATGATAATATATAATAATCCACACTATATTTTCGTGATGCGCTCTAATATATCATTATTGTTAAATAAGTATATCATATATATCAAATATGTATTCAATGTGGTTTACAATTAGAAAATACATGTAGAAATGTATCGTCAAAAAGTTACTATTTAGGGAATCACATATCGTATAAGTTAGAGTATCGAGAATCATACGGCTCAGAACTTTTTGGTCGGTGACAACAATCTCGTGTGAGTAGAGAAAAGAATAAATAGGGTTGTTGGGTGTAACCACAGAGCTAAGAAATAGAGCGTTTGAGGCTAAGTGACCAAATTTAGTGATTAAGGTCGAGTGACCGAAGTCAGATGACAGAATCAGCGAGAAATCTTGGTTTGACTCACCCCACAATTTATGCTTTATTTTCCTTTTGGATTTTAAGCCAATTGAATGCGGGACTAAACTCATCAATTTACAATTTTGTTGCTTGTTTTAATCAAAATTTGCATTATCATGAATATATTAGTTGGGAAGTGTAAATGGCGGTTTTAAAAAATGGATAAATAAAAAGGGAAAATGGCGGTTATGTTTAATATTAGATGTCCTTTTCGAGGGGGAGAAAAATAAAGAAATAAAAAGAAAAAGAAGGGTTGTTATGGAATTATGGAACATAAAATTCAGAAGCAAGAAGTAACTTACCGTCCTAAGTCTTACATGACTGATGAGATTGTGACTTCTTATTGCATTCCAAGATGAATGTGTGGAAAAATTATTCCATACGGATCGGCCACCGCACGCAGCTTGCATGCGGTGGCCGATCCGGACCATANTATATATATATATATATATATATATATATATATATATATATATATATATATATATATATATATATAGAAACAAAAAACTGGGGCAAGTAGGCCAAAAAAATCCAATTATCTACGTATACAAGGCCTTCTTTTAAATAAATAAATGTGTTTATTTACCTTCAGGAGAGCGACAAATGGAAAGATAAGCTAATAAAAACTTCTAAAACAGAAATAATTTTAAAAACAAATTTAAAATAAATAATATCAAGAAAGTTTTGTATAGGTACCACCGAATTTCTAATATCTAACATCTAAGGTTTAAATTTTACTTTTGTAATGCTATCTATGTTCAAAGGGATATATTTTGCATTTAAATAAGAGATTTGACCATGTAGATATATTAGTTTAATTACAACCATAATTCAATAACTTGTCAAATATATAATTTTGGAGCATTTGCATACATAACATACAATTATTATGTATTCGCATATGTAGCGATTAAACATTCACATTTAACTTGAACAGAAAGAAGAGAAAGACACGAGGAGAAGAAGGCTCGAAGAAAGATAAGTAAATAAATTTTGTATTTGCTCTTATCAAATACAAAGGCACCGATACAAGTATATATAGACCGATATACAATAACAATTTATATGCATACCACTCAAATCTTTAATATTAAATCAAGAATACCACCATTACTATCTTTTTTTTTAAATTAAAATACATTTTTTTCATGCATGCATATCATGCATAAGTTCAGAAACCAAAATGTTACGAGTGTAAGTGTCAAAATTTGGGTACTAGACATGTTAAAATTATGGGTAATTTTTTCTTCCGGCTTATTTACATGTCTTCCCTAGTCCTTTATAAAAGAGATGTAGGGATTATGAAAGATATATGGTAAGAAGTATGAGTTGTAACCCCTGGCTTTTTTCTTTCTCTTCATTCAATGCTAGTGAAATCTTCCTCCCTGTTGACGGAGGCGAATCTGCATAATCACATAAATCCTTTATGCTTGATTGTTGTGTGAATTTATTTGTTTCCGTATTGTTCTCACGTAACAATTGGTATCAGAGCTTCAGGTTTGTGATCGTTGTGTGGTTCAACCTCGATAGCAACAATTATAGCGTGTGTTGTTGAAATTCGTTGCAGCAGGTAATTTGATGTGCTTTGCCGACATATTCGGAGGTTCGTTTGCAAATCGGTGGCAGACCGGTGGTTTTGAATTGAAAATTAGTGGAGCGGCGGTTCCACCGGTGCGCGGCGATTCTGGCGGCTCCTGCGGAGGTTCCGACAGATGTCCGATGAAAGACTCTAGCGGTGGTCTGGCGAAAGACTCTGATGGCGGTCCGACGAAAGGTGCTGGCCGGCAAGGTTCGGGTGGGAGCTTCATGGAATAAGGAAAAAACAATTGGATTTCTCGGAAAGAAGATTTTCTGGGAAAGACAAAAAAAAAACGTTAAAAACAGAAAGAAAATTAAAAATAAAAAGAGTTTTATTTTATGAAATTTATTTCTTTTGAAGTTTGTTTTTCCTTTTTTTCTAGGTATGCTGGAATTTTGTTTTCAGGAAAGAGATTTCAATAGTGGAAACAATAAACTATAATACGATGCTAGGTTATTTAACTTTCACTATGACAGTGAAAAAGTCGAATCATCGCGTGATTATGCATCCCGTCAAAATCGATGTGACTAAATTTGATGACAAATGAAACTTTGACATGCGACGATGCGAGGTGATGAATGTGTTGTATTTTCTTAATCTGAAGGAAGTCCTGAATAGCGATGAATGTTCTCAAGAGATGCCAAAGAGAGATTGATTGAAGATGAATCAGAGTGTTCGTGACTTGATCCAAAATTACTTGACTCAAGAGATCACAAATGGTGTGGTGATGGAGACTTCTGCAGAAAAATTGTGGAGGATATTGAAGAATAAATATTTCACGACGAAGTCATCTCCATATGAAATGCAGACTCTACAAATTTCAGATGAGAAGCGGATTCTATTGATGAGCACTTGAATGACTTCACAAAGCAATTAACAGGTTTGTTAAATTTGAATGAGGAGGTTTGAGATGAAGATTAGACGTTCATTCTGTTGAATTCGCTCTCAGATGAATACAAAAACTTCACTATGACATTCATTCATGGAAAATATGTCTTGAATTATGACAAAGTGACTACGACACAGTTGAAACATGAGTTTTGCCAAAGGGATAAGGAGTTCGCAAAGATAGAGTAAGCTGAGGCATTTACACTCCAATGAGGTAAATATGAGAAGAAGAAGAAGAAAAATTTGGCAAAGAAATGTGTTAGGAGTAACACTTCTTAAAAGCTATGCAAGTCTCGTGGCGCATAGGAAAAATCAGTGTGTTTTCTTTTAAGAGACTGGTCATTAGAAGAAAGATTGTCTGAAACTGAAGGACAAGGGAAAAGAAGTTTCATTTAGAGCGAAAGCCAATATCGGTGTTGAAAGATGTGAAGAAGCGGATGCATATGTATCAATATATGGAGGTTCTCACAATTTATTTATAGATGATTCATGTTGGATTCTGGATACAGACCAATGTTAATCATGTTCCAAATATCATAAAAAAATTGTTGTTGGTTTGAGCTTTAAAGGCTAAAGGCTGTAAGACAGTTATTAAGACGAGAGTTCAGAGGATATGTTGTGGAACAATAATTTTTATGAAGGGAGTTCGTCATCATGACTTTTACTATCTTCAGGGTAGTACAATACCTGAAACTGCTACTTTTGTTGATAGATCTTCTGGCGTCACTATGTTGTGGCATATGCTGCTAGCTCATGTTGGAAAGCCTTCACTTCAAGCTTTGGTGAATGATGAATTAATCAAAGAAGTGAGCACCTGCAAACTTCATTTCTGTGAACTTATGTATTTGACAAGAAGACGGGCATCTCTTGAGACTGCCATCTACAATACAAAAGATATTTTATAATAAGTTCACACAGATGTTTGGGACCTGATGAAGACAATATCATTCAGTGGGCGAAGATACTTCGTCTCTTTCATTGATGATTGCATCAAGTATGTTTGGGTGTACACCATGAAGCGCAAAAGCAAAGTGCTGGAGATTTTTTTAACTTTAAAGAAGTGAATTGAGACTCAGTCTGGTAAAAAGATATGGTGTATCAGATTAGACAAAAGGGGCGAATACACTTCAAATGCACTCTTGCAAAAGTGCAAAGAGTTGGGATAGAACACCACTTCACTATTTGAGAGATACCACAATAAAACGGGGTGGCAGAGATGATGAACCGAACTTTGGTGAAGAAAGTTCGGTCTATGTTATCCAATGTTGAGTTGAATAGAATCTATTGGGCCAAAACCATAAAATATGTATGTCACTTAGTGAACCATTTGTCTTCTGTAGCTATTAGGAAGAAGACTTCAAAGAAAATGTGATCAGGGCATCTTATAAAAAAATATGAGCACATGAGTGTGTTTGGGTGTCTAGCTTACCAACACATGCAAAATGATAAACTGGAACCACAAACAAAGAAAGCGATCTTCATTGACTTCAGGTATGGAGTCAAGGGCTTCAAGCTGTATGATCAGTCAGAAATGAATGTTGTCATTAGCAGGGATGTTACATTCGATGAGACAAGCTTTTTTAAAAAAAACGGGACTCAAAGTAGGTGGAGACTTTTACTAGAACCACGAATATGCAGCAGAAGTTAGAGTTTGATTTAACTCCATTTCATCCACAAAATTCGTCCACTCCGACTCAAATATTTGATTCAGTGGCATCTTAGGATGTATCTGCTGATAGTACTTAGGAGTAGGTGGAAGAAGATGTTAAGGATGAAATTCCTACTCAAGAATCTATTGCTGGGAGAAGGATCACACGTCAGATGTCCCAAAACCAGCTTGGTTGAGGGGTCACTTTGCATTTCCACTTTCAGCCACAGAGGTAGAAATTTCTTGTCATTACAAAGAAGCAGTGAAGATCCCATACTGTGATCTTTAGAGAGCGACAATTGATAAGTGATGGAGTCTTTTCGAAAGAATGGTACTGACGGTTGGTGAAACTTCCTCGTGGAAGAAAAATCATCGGGTGCAATAGGTGTATGCAAAGAAGAAAAGATCTCAGGGAGCTTATATGGGGTACAAGACAAGATTAGTGGAAACGAAAAGGGATTGATTATAACGAGGTGTTCTCCCCAATGGTCAAGCATTTCTCAGTCCATTTTCTCTTAGCACTTGTAATACAGTACGACCTGATCTTGGAACATCTCGATATGAAGATTGCATTTCTGCACGTGGTTACACAAGGAGATCTACATGTTACAGTTATCTAGATATGAAGCATCAAAAGATTTGATTTGCAAACTGAATAAGTCTTTGCATTGGTTGAAGCAGTCACCACAACAATGGTATAAAAAATTTGATCAGTTCATGAGGAGATATGTACACGATGAGCCAATATGATCATCGAGCATATTTCAAGAAGTTGGCCAAGAGTAAGTTCATTTATTTGCTTCTAAATGTTGATATGTTATTTGCAACTACTAGTCAGATTGAGGTTGATATAATGAAAAACCAACTATCCAGACATTTTGAAATGAAGGATTGGGTGAAGCTTGCAAAATTCTTGGCATGAAAATTCTCTGGGACAATGCAAATGGAAAGATTTGGTTTTTGCAAAGAGCTTATTTTAGGAAGTTGCTGAAGAATTTAGGTTGATGACTTGAGCAAGGCAGTGAGTATACCCATCACAACTCACTTTCATTTGAGTTCAGATCAGCGTCTTAAAGATGATCAGAAAAGTAAAGATATGTGATCAATTTCTTAAGCTAATGAAGTCAGCAATCTAATGTATGTCATAATTTATACTAAACTAGATATTGCACAAGCAGTATGTGTTATGAGCAAGTCCAGGAATGATCCAGGAAGAAAACATTGGCAGGCTATGAAGAGTGTTCGAAGGTATCTGAAGGGTACAGTTGATGTTGACTTAGTGTTTGAGAGAACCATCTATTGCAGATTTTTGTGTAAGCTACACTGACTCGGACTGTGCAGGTCATATGGGATAGGCAATGATCTCGACTAGTTATTCATTCACATTAACACCGATTATTTTGAGATCGGCTCTTCAATCTATTATTGTTTTATCTACTACGGAGGTCGAGTACATGGTTGTCACTGAGACTAGTTAATGAAGAAATATAAATGCAGAGCCTATTGAATGAATTGAGAGATAATCAAGAGTCTCTGATGGTGTTTTATGACAATCATAATGCAATATTCTTGGTCATAAACCAAGTCCGTCATCCTCATACCAGCACATTGATGTAAGATACTACTTTGTCCGCGACTTAATTGATGAGGATAAGGTTCCGTTGAAGAAAAAAAATGCGAAGGAGAATCTAATTGACATACTCATGAAAGTACTACCAATCCAGAAGTTCACCTACAGTTGGAGTTTGGTGAACATTCGAGCTCAGGATTAATTGCCCAATAGGACATTTTGAAGAACTACGCAAGGCTTAATTCCTTCGGGAGGGGGGTACGAATGCAACCACTTTGGTGCAGCTAAATTGGAGTTTAGAGTTCATTTGATCATTTCTCACTTATCTGGAGTAAGAGATGAGAGAAAGATTAATGTATTTAAGGCTTGTTTTAAATTAGGGGTAATTTTGTCTTTTGAATTTATTTACTTGTATGTCATAATCCTCATCTATAATAAGTCTAAAGAGATATATATGATGAGAAGTGTAAGTTGTAACCCCTAGCCTTTTTCTTCTCCCCATCTGATGCTAGTAAAATCTCCCTCCCCATGGACACGTGAATCCGTCGAACCATATAAATCTTTTGTGTTTGATTGCTATTATGTAAATTTCTTCATTTTCACATCATTTTAGCATAACAACTACGAGCATTAGTATTAATCATGTCACATGACTACATCAACATATACATTATATTATCCACACAAAATGACAAAAAAAAAAAAAAGCATTTATTTATTCCTCAAAAAGTATAAAAAAGAAAAACATAAATTCATTGATATATTCCAAACAAACTCAACACCCCAATCATAATCATCACCATCACCATTGTCCTCTCTCCAACATAGCATTCACCATCATTGATTAAAAAAACAAACTTAGCTAAAAGCTTATTAAACATGAAACAAATTACATTTTAAACAGCAATTTACATAACTCTCTAGTATAATATAGAAAATGCATATTGCCAAGCTTCCACCTCTAAACAGAAAATATATGCAAATATATATTTATATATCAAACCTTACAACAGTTTGGGTGCGAAAAGGTTTGTACCATGAGCATGGGGATGGGGTTTGAGCTTTTGGATCCAATGAAGCGTCCGCTTCTTGTGTTCATGGCTACTTAAGTTCTGAACCATATTGAGTGTGCCTCCTTGAGAAAGTGTAGATTCAAACTGTTCCAAAACCTTCACAATCTGCCAAAATTCAGGCCTTTTCTCTGGAAGAGATGCCCAGCATTGCTCTATCAATGCTCTTAACGCTATTGGGCATTCCGTAGGAAAACCAGGCCTCAAATTCTGAAATAGAAACATCTCTAAATCAGAAATAATGCCAAATTTGCATAGCTTCTCCGAACAATTTACACAAATTATAAAAAAAAGGGGGAAATTTACATATGTAGCACGCAATTCTTATGTATTTAAACCTACGCATGAAAATGTGTATTTCAGTTTTAAAATGTGATAATCATATTAGTTTTGATGTGATATTAAGGATTTGAGTGTCGTGTGTAAATATGAAAATATAGGTGTGATATGTGTAAATGCGTAAGAAAGGTGTGTTATGTATTTAAAAGCACCTACAAAGATTAGTCTGGAGATTTATGTAAAAATGCAGTAAAAAAATTTGTACAATGAGTTCCATATTATGTGATGTAGTATTCATTTTATGAATAAATTTAAACAATTCAACCTTATAAATGATTATAATGAATAATAACTGTAGGTGCAGCTGAATGCCCAAATAAACCAAATAGCAAAGCCTGGAAAAATCAACTTCAATGGATTCACAGCGCATTGAAGGAAAACAAATATTAGATAATAGCAAAAGAAAGAGAGATTTACATACATACCTCACAATTCTTATACATTTACATATCTAACACCTAAAGCTTAAAATTTACAGCTATAATGCATGAAAATGTGTATATTACTTTAAAAAAGTTAGTAATAGTGGTATTTTTGTTATGATGTTAGAGATTCTGAGTGTATGCATGTAAATATCAAAGTTTAGATGTTAAATATGTATTGGGTGGAATGTATGTAAATGCCCCCACCAAAAAAATGAAAATTACCTTATCAACCACTGCAAAAGCGGCTTGGACCGGCGTCATATCCTCGTATGGAATTCTTCTACTAACCATCTCCCAAAGAACTAATCCAAAGCTGTAGACATCAACCTTCCTTCCATAATGTTTATGTTTAATCATTTCGGGCGCCATCCAACGATAAGTTCCGGGATCCTCAGCCAGTGGATCTGAACATGCCTCTTCACAAGCAATTCCAAAATCAGCAATTTTTACACAAAAGTCCTGATCAAAGAGAATATTTTCGGGCTTCAGATCACGGTGAATAACCCCCTGAGAATGAATGTATTCCATTCCCTGAGCGATATCGAGTGCGATGGAGATAAGTTTCTGAAGTGGAAGGGATTCATGTCCTAATCTGTGAAGAAATGCCCGTAAGGAGCCGCCGGAAAGATATTCCGTAATTATGCAAAAGATGGGGGGATTTCTGCCAGCTGCTGCTAACTGCAACAAACAGAAATAGTTAAAAGTGAAAATGAAAGCAATATCAACATTAAATTCAAATATTGATTTGTGGCAAAACATTCATTTATGTGAATTATTTATCTTTACAATGATTTGTTTTGGCTCAAAATCTCCAAAAAATAAAGATTTGGAAACAGAAGCTGAGAAATCTTCTTGAATAAATTTAAAAAGCATATATGCGGAAAATAAGCCAACTTGTATAAACAAAAATTCATCTCTAACGGTTATTTGGTCGGTAGTATATAGGGGTCTTTACATACCAACCACCCAATTCTTATGTTTTAACATTTCAACGTTCAAAACTTCATTTTTACGAACAGGCCCCTGTTTCCTATGTTTTTGGCATAACTTCTGTGATCTGTGTATAAAAAATTGAAATTTGGGTAGTTAATATGTTAATATGTAGGAATTAGGCGGTTGTTATGTAAATCTCCCTATTATTTAAACAGCAATGTTATCTGGATAACAATCTCTTCATAGAACAATATTATCTGCCAAACTACTTAAATGATATAATGTTATCTAGGAAGATTAACAATGATTCATAAATATGTATATATATATATAGATAGAGAGAGATAGAGAGAGAGAGAGAGAGAGAGAGAGAGAGAACGGAAATCAAATCCCACACCTCCATTTTCAAGATAAAAGTTAACATTTAGCTATTAATGTCATGCTATTTTTACCAAAATTCATATATCATCCAAATAGAACATGAAATCAAGCAAATAATCCAATCATAATCATTAGATCATCATATTTAGCCTTGTGCCATTATTGGGGTTGGCTTTATAAATCCTTGTTTTTCATTCATAAACATTACATCTAAGACTTCTTCTTCGTAACCCTCTGACACTATTTGCTTCATAATAAATAGAATTTGATAAACATAACATGAATGATGATAAGAAATATACAAGAAAACATCATAAAAAATCTATGTAGTTAAGAAATGAAAAAAGAATAGTTGAATACCTTTATCACATTGCGGTGATACAAATGAGATAGAAAATTGACCTCCCTGCTAAACTGCTTCTCCAATCGAGAAGCCATAGTTCCATCTTCATCATCATCGGGAGGCCGAATAATTTTGACTGCAACAGGTTCATCTTTATAGATGCCATGGTACAATCTACTATGAGCTCCACAGGCAAACCTGAAACCAAGATACAACTGCGAAAGATCGAACGTCCATTGATCCATTGTATCCACAGCATCAACCTTCCCTGTTTCATGATCAAAATATTTCATCCAAGTTGTATCCTTTCCCCCCTTAATCTTATCAGAGTTTCTCATCCCAAAGAAGTGCTGAACAGGACTTGTCTGAGATGGAGACAGGGTGTTAAACATGTCGTTCTCATGAACTCCCCTGGAGAACATTCTTCCAAGGACTCCTTTTTCTGATCCTTTTCTGGTCGGCGGTGGGGTGGAAAACCTCTTCTTTTCAGCTCTGGCTTCCCTGAAGGAATCAGAGAGTGCTGTAGTTGGAAGAGGAGACACAGATCTTTGTTTAGATTTCGAGCTGCGGTCTCTCCCATCAGCTGAACCTATAGAATTTTTATAGTTTCGATCCAACTGGACTCCAACAGAAGGTCCAAAAGCCACTCTGAAACCTAAATTCATTGTATTTGATCTGAGAAAATACTCGGGATGGAATAACATAGTTGGAGAGTTCATGGTAGAACCCTTAAAAGTTTGGTTGCTGCCAACATCAGGTTGAAAAGAAAATGATTCACATGGCAAGCTGCTCTGAGAACGCAAAATAGGATCTTTAGTTTTCTTTTCCACCATGCGTTCTACAGGCAATGAGATTGAAGCTGAGAGCTTTGAAGAATCTGAATTTTGCTTCGTTCTAGTAATTCCTTGGCGAAGAACAAATTCAGAGGAGAATGGAATGGATGGCAACCAAGAAGAACCCGAACGGTGAAACACAGTGTTGGAGAAATTAGTTCTTCTTACCCAAGATTTACATTCTTCCTCCATTCCTCCGGTGGAATAAACAGAAACCATCCAGAAAAAAACAATCAAATTCCGACCATAACCATATCAATTGAACAAACCCAACCCTTTAAGCAGTGTTCAAGCCCTGGAATCCACCCAATTCTATGAACACAAAAATAAAAGAGAAGACTTTCAACTCTTGGTTCCATCTGCAAGCGAAAAATCCCTTCTCTTTTCAGTAAAAGTGAAGTACACAACGCAGTTAATCAAAACAAAAACAAACAAACAAATCAGAGCCAAAAAATTATGAAAAGCAACTTTGAAGAACCTTAGAACGATATAAATAAGCAAAGGCAACACGCCATTCAAGCACATAAAGCTGGCAAAGAAAGCAATCCCTGCAACTCCCTTTAAACGAATCAAAACAAACTGATCAAATATGAATACTCCATTGAACTCCTAACATAACAAAAAACAAAAACAAAAAAAAAAAAAAACTCATTTTTCATAAGAATCAACGGAACTTTTTACTCCTACACTTCGCCTTCCATTCATCACAGAACTTGCCACCAGTAAAAGCGGTAACAGATACAGAAAACAAGCGAGAGCGATTGAGTTAACCTACCTACATGTAAAACAGAAACTCAACGCAAATGATTGCTCCCTTCCTGCGAAGAAAAAAAGAATGAAGAAGACGATGGAGAAAAAAAATTCGCCCCGCCTCTCTGAGGATGCTCCTCACCGTTGTCTAAGAACAGTTAAATTAGACCATAAGCTTCACCCGTTGTTAAACTCACGGCACCACCTTACGTTCATCACGCGACACGTGGCGTGTAGATTATTGACCGGCAAATCCACGATTCGTTCCGGCTGTACAGACAATCTACTCAACTGGTATAAACAATTCAATAGATTTTTAATTCACATGATCTTAGAGAATAGGTCTACTTTTACACGTTATAAACATTAAATGATAATATATAATAATCTACACTATATTTTTGTGATGCGCGCTAATATATCATTATTGTTAAATAAGTTTATCATATATATCAAATATGTATTTAACGTTATCATTTCTAAATTTAATATAAAGGTGGCCCTTTTCATTTAATAGTGATTTACAATTAGAAAATACATGTAGAAATGTATAGTCAAAAAGTTACTTTTAAGGGAATCACATATCGGATGAGTTAGAGTATCGAGAATCATACGGCGCAAAACTTATTGTTCGGTGACAACAATCTCGTGTGAGTAGAGAAAAGAATAAACGGCGTCGTTGGGTGTAACCAAAGAGCTAAGACGTGACCAAATTTAGCGACTAAGGTCGAGTGACCGAAGTCAGATGACAGAATCAGCGAGAAATCTTGGTTTGACACTTTTATTTTCACCCCATAATTTATGCTTTAGTTTCCTTATGGAATTTAAGCCAATTGAATGCGGGACTAAACTCATCAATTTACAATTTTGTTGCTTGTTTTAATCAAATTTTGCATTATCATGAATTGAGAGAGATTTGAAAAAAATATTAGTAGGAAATTGTAAATGGCGGGTTTAAAAATAAAAAATGGATAAATAAAAAGGGAAAATGGCGGCTATGTTTAATGAATTATGGAACATAAAATTCAGAAGCAAGAAGTAACTTACCGTCCTAGTCTTACATGACTGATGAGATTGTGACTTCTTATTGCATTCAAAGATGTGACCGCTACCTTGAAGACATTTTTGGGAATGTTTACATACACATCACTTAAGTTTTATGTATTTACATATCTCAAACTTAAATTTTATTTTTACATCTATGACACTACACCTATTCATGAAAGGGATTCTTTTGTGTGGCATGTATGTAGATGACCCATTTTTTAATATTTTATGGAAAGGTCAAAAGTAAACATATAATTCATTTATATTCAAGCAAGTTGGATTAACAATTCTATATTGAATTCTAACAATTGATTGTGTACATATTGAAATATTTGAGCATGAATCTCAAGACAAATGAACGAATCAGGGAGAAGATGCAACCGATCGAACATAGCCTTCGATGATTGTTTTTTGGTTGAATATTGGCAAAAGAAGTGTCATGTTCGAACGATCGGTAGAATGCGTCAAGAGAAGCTACCGCTAAGCGGCAATTAACATTCAGAAAAATCGACGGGAAGCACTCTTTCAGACTAGATATTGGTCGAGTGAAGGCTTACTAGGTGATCATCAACCCTCATCGGTCGAATTGGTCCCTGATCTTTTTATATGAAAATAAATATCTAATTTCCAAAAAATCCCCCTCAAAAGTTTATGATGAGGGGGCAAAAATGTACTTTTTATAATGTTGTGGTCTAATCCTATAAATAGAGGTCTATATCATGAATAAGACACTATATTTTTAATGTTCTCTACTGTTCTCTCTCTCTCTCTCTCTCTCTCTCTCTCTCTCTCTCTCTCTCCCTCCCTCCCTCCTCACTTCATAGCATAACGTTATTTTTCTTGGGTGTTTTTTCTGGACACTTTTGGATTCAACATTCTTTAAGGTACGATGACGTGCAATTATGGCGTCAACAAGAAGATGAGCCCAACAACAACAATAGGGATAATCCAATCAGAGGAACATAAGAGAAGCAACATGCAACTAGGAGTTTGTGGAAGAATTCGTGCAACAAGGCTTGCAAGATTTGAGAACTCAAATCACCAACCAAATGTCAGGAAAGTTTGTAGAAGTACTTAGTTCTGTCGCTCCTCTTGGCTTGAGCACAGCTCTCTTCCTACTCACCCCTTCTAGGAATACCTCACTCACCAGCTTACGCTTCACGTCCATCTTATGGGTCTGTACCCGCAAATCACTCATTGCTTTAAGGAAGACGCTTATCGGAAGGCGGCGCTCCTTTGCCAGAAATTGCAAAAAACACAAAAAGAAAGGACACGAGACGAATGAGCAAAAAGAGACAGAGACGGTGCAAACCTCCCTTGCTCCAAATCCTATTTATAATGGCACGGGCATGGAAATCCGGGGAAGTCCATTATTGCGCGGTAATGTCATTTAGTTATTTCTTATATGTTAAAAAAATCTCTTATCCTCTTGTATTGTACAACTTATGTGCAGTAAGACAATCAGAGAACTGAATATGTACATATTCAAATATGGCAGCAAGAATCTCATGACAGATAAACGGTTCAGGAAGAAGATGCGGTCGATCGAACATAGCCTTC
>JXCR01112909.1:35064-46111 GCA_002079205.1 Phalaenopsis hybrid cultivar | reverse complement strand
ATGTGGTGTGTGATCAGAACCACTGAAATATATATATATATATATATATATATATATATATATATATATATATATATTATTATGTCTACTCTAATTTTTATACGATCCTGATCGGATACAGCACGTAAAATTTATGTGAGATAATAATTTTAGTGAGACAGCCCCATTTGGTCCCCATCACATTTCATTAAACACCTAAGATTCTCGTGCGGACGATCGGAGTAGTGCGTGGGTCCCACGAATTATGCGACCCGAAAAGTCAAAAGCTAGAACGCGCATGGGAGAATGAATTATTGGCGAAAAGAAGAAAAAAAAGAAAAAAAGATAAAACGCGAAGTCATCGCCGTCACCGATTCGCTGCCGGTAACTTTCCCGCCATGTTACGATACCGTATTACCATTAATACGGAGGCTTCCTCCTGCTTTCCCATTCTTCAAAGTCCAAATCAATCCGCTTTAAGATTCCTTAATCGCTTATTCTTTCATAATCGGATTATATTAACTAAAGAGCTAAATNTTCCCAAAGCCATCACCTAGCATCACACATGCGAACCAAAACCAACACCGTTGGATTGCTCAAAAATTTGCTTGAACATTATGGACAACTTCTCTAGTAGATTTCCTCACAAGTTCGACTATTTTGATGTTTCACACCTTCAACATATCAGCTCTATAAAAATTGATTGTCTAACTAGATATTCTAGTAATTATATGAATAATGAGGCTCTATTTATAATTTGGGGCATTTACATGCATAGAACACAATTCTTATATGTTTACATATCTCACACATAAAATTTACATTTACACATACAACACTCAAATGTTTAATATCACATGAAAAATAGCACTATTTCTACTTTTAATAAGTGAAATACACCAATGCATACATGGCTTTAAGACACCAAAATATTATGCATGTAAATATGAAATTTTAGTTGTGAGACATGTAAACACATAAGAACTGTCTTCTAAGCTTGTAAATTTCTCGTATAATTTTAAATGTGACATTTTAATAAATCTTACTAAAATGCTAAAACACTTGATTGGTTGGCTCTTTTTAATTCTTTTTATGATAATTTTTTACTTCAGCATTTAAATGTCTGAATACTTGTAGAGTTGAGATACTAAATTCATTAGATTTTTCTTATTGAGATACTCAATTTGACCGCAAGTATTTAAAATTATACATCGTCTCAACCTTAAATTTATATCTCATAAACCACACTTCAAGTTCTTGATTTGAGTTTATGTTGACTCAAGTTATACCACTTTTGGTATCATTGTGTTTTCCTGGCGAATATGTTTAATGAAATGATAAACTTGATGCATTTGGAGGTTGAATAATTTTGAAATTAACTATAAAAGTTCTTAATTCCAAAACTACATGAAGACATGCTTTATCAGATGGAGTTGATGAATGATGAGCCAGAGCTCGAAGTGTTCATCTTGATCGATTTCTTAAGTTATGGTATTTTAGCAATATGGTTAACAATATCTATATTATTATTTTATTTAGTTGGCTAAAAAAATTATGCATTACTTGAACATCTGTCTCATTTTGATATACATCATTAAAACTGTTTTTAAATCAATAGTCAATAAAAATTATATTTTTTATTTTAAAACATAAGCATTTTATTATTGTTGAACTATGTGCAATATTAAAAAATAATGCCTTCTTAATATAAACCCCAACCCTACATAATGTTAACCATATTGCTTGGTTAACATCCCTATCCAATCAAAAAATAAACCCTATTAAAAAATAAATCCTATCCAATTAAAAAATGTTAGCCATATTGCTTAATATTAAATTTGTCATCATTTGACACCTCATTTTTCAGTAATCACCCACTTATACATTTTTGTTGCCATCAGCTAGCTGCCTCTTTGTAGCACTCTCANAAATGTTAGCCATATTGCTTAATATTAAATTTGTCATCATTTGACACCTCATTTTTCAGTAATCACCCACTTGTACATTTTTGTTGCCATTGGCTAGCTGCCCCTTTGTAGCACTCTCAAAAATGGCAACTCATTTAGTCAACAAAAGTCACGATCCAACCATATGCAACCCACCTTATACAAGATCTATTTTGAAATAATTCTATTTATTTATAATATTGAAAATACAATCGCTAAATTCTTAAAATATCATAAAATAGAACATATCACACATTCATTTAGATCATATCATAATTTGACAATAAAAGAAAGCATATAATAATCACTGTATAATCTCTTATATAGCACCATGATTTTCAATAATATACCTAACTTTGGTTCTCAATAATAATCAATAGTCTTTATTCAACCCGAGCTTTACCCTTTATCAAAATAATAAATATGAATAAAATAATGGTGAACAATCATAGCTAGATAAACTACTCAAAATTTACTATAGTTTTAGCACTAAGTAACAGATTAGATATTTACTTCAAATAAACTAAGAGAATATGAAAACACATCAATAGTCAAGAATTGTGTCAATACACTTATGTTGAGTAATAATGTAAGCAATATGATATAAGAAAAAATAAAATTGCATGAACTAATTCATTTATTTGGAATATTTTGTACAAAAGTGATAAAATTTAAATTAGAAATTAGCCAACAATAGTCTATTTTTGAGTTGGCTCAATTAACAAAATTACCTCTAAGCCCTCTAAAATTAATTTTCTCTATCAAAAAATATATAGGTATGAAAACAATTTCATAGTTGTATACAATAGTTGTATAAGAATTTTGTTGTTATTTGTCAGTGATTATTGTATACGGACACCACACTTAAATTTACATGTGGTGTCTGATCANCCGTGATCTACGGTCAGGATCGGACACCGCATGCAGAGATGCATGCGGTGTCCGTATGCAATAATTTCTCGAATGTGTGACCGCTGCCTTCAAGACATTTTTAGGAATGTTTACATACACATCACTTAAGTTTTATGTATTTACATATCTCAAACTTAAATTTTATTTTTACATCTATGACACTACACCTATTCATGAAATGGATTCTTTTGTGTAGCATGTGTGTAGATGACCCATTTTTTTATATTTTATGGAAAGGTCAAAAGTAAACATATAATTCATTTATATTCAAGCTAGTTGGATTAATAATTCTAGATTGAATTCTAACAATTGATTGTGTACATATTGAGATATTTAAGCATGAATCTCAAGGCAAATGAACGACACAGGAAGAAGATGCAACCTATCGAACATAGCCTTCGTTGATCGTTTTTTGGCTAAATATTGGCAAAAGAAGTGTCGTGTTCGAACGATCGGTAGAATACGCCAAGAGAAGCTACCGCTAAGCGGCAATTAACATTCAGAAAAATCGGTGGGAAGCACTCTTTCATATTAGATATTGGTTGAGTCAATGCTTACTAGGGGATCATCAACCCTCATCGGTCGAATTGGTCCCCGGTCTTTTTATATGAAAATAAATATCTAATTTCCAAAAAAATCCCCCTCAAAAGTTAATGATGAGGGGGCAAAAATTTACTTTTGTAATGTTGTGGCTTAATCATATAAATAGAAATCCATGTCATGAATAAGACACTATATTTTTAATGTTCTCTACTGTTCTCTGTTCTCTACTAGCTGCCTCTTTGCCGCACTCTCAAAAATGGCAACTCATTTAGTCAGCAGAAGTCACGATCCAACCATACCATCTTATACAAGATCTATTTGATAATAATTCTATTTATTTATAATATTGAAAATGCAACCGCTAAATTCTTAAAATATCATAAAATAGAATATAGCACACATTCATTTAGATCATATCATAATTTTACAATAAAAGAAAGCATATATAATAATCAATGTATAATCTCTTATATTGCACCATGATTTTCAATAATATACCTAAGATTGGTTCTCAATAATAATCAATAGTCTTTATTCAACCCGAGCTTTACCATTTATCAAAATAATAAATATGAATAAAATAATGGTGAACAATCATAGCTTGATAAACTACTCAAAATTTACTATAATTTTAGCACTAAGTAAAAGATTAGATATTTACTTCAAATAAACTAAAAGAATATGAAAACACATCAATTGTTGGTTCTGTCAAGGATGGTGTCATTACAAAAATAAATATCCAATATAAGCTTATGTTGAGTAATAATGTAAGCAATATGATATAGAAAAAAATAAAATAAAATTGCATGAACTAATTCATTTATTTGGAATATTTTATACAAAAGTGATAAAATTGAAATTAGAAATTAGTCAACAATAGTCTATTTTTGAGTTGTCCCGATTAACAAAATTACCTCTAAGCCCTCTAAAATTAATTTTCTCTATCAAAAAATATATAGATATGTAAATAATTTCATAGTTGTATAAGAATTTTGTGGTTATTCATCAGACATACATCACATGTAAATTTACGTGTAGTACCGATCAAAATCACTGAAATATATTTTTTTTAATTATTAGAGTGAGACATACTCTAATTTTTTTACGATCATGATCGAACACCGCACGTAACGACGCAATAATTTTTAGTGAGAGCCCTCTTTGGTCCCATCACATTTCATTAAGCACCTAAGATTCTCGTGAGGACGATCGGAGTAGTGCGTGGGTCCCACGAATTATGCGACCCGAAAAGTCAAAAGCTAGAACGCGCATGGGGAATGAATTATTGGCGAAAAGAAGAAAAAAAAGGATAAAACGCGAAGTCATCACTGTCACCGATTCGCCGCCGGTAACTTTACCGCCATGTTACGATACCGTATTACCATTAATACGGATCCTTCCTCCTCTGCTTTCCCAATCTTCAAAGTCGAAATCAATCCGCTTTAAGATTCCTTAATCGCTTATTCTTTCATAATCGGATTATATTAACTATAAAGAGCTAAATCAAACTTATACATTATTTTGCAAATATGTTTATTTAATATCATTATATATATATATATATATTCCTATATTCCTATTATAGGTGTCAAGTTTTGAAGAATTTTAAATTTAAAATAATGATAATAATAAATGTCTAAAGTCAAAAGAAAAGAATGCCAAAATCATTTCTTTCTATTTATATGAGTCCGTGATTTGAATTAGTTCTCACGCAAGACTTTTAAAGCTCAATTTTAAAATAATCAACAACTATTTTAACACTTTATTCAAAAGTAAGATAACAGCCGTGGATTAAAATAATCAGACAAATCTATAATGTAAACCGACTAGACAAATTGGCCCATAAATATGTTTTTAATTATTTTTTTTATTTTTAATTTAAAATTTATTTAAAAAATATAAATATAATTTAAAATTAGTGTATATATATATATATACTTTAAATTTGATTTATCAATATGATAACTAATTTTACAAAAAGGCGAGGAGCGCGCGGGCTTAATATGGTTAGGGAATTGGATAATATATGGGCCGATTCATAACGGGCTTGAACTTATTCTTCTAACGCTGTTAAATCGGCCCTAAGGGCAGGTTGATTTTTTTTTTTTGAAGTATTTGAAGTCCACATTCTATAAAATGTGATAAGAGTGCAACTTTATAGGCTGCCACCCACCGTCAGCTGTCACAGCTTGCGGCTAGCCATCCGCCGCTCATCATCACCCCATCGTAATAGCATGTAAACCACTACTACAAAGATGGTCATAAATAACACATTTACTCGAAACATAATTGTTGACGGCGTAGTTTCACACTATCATATTACGGGTTCGAAACACTGTTCAATTTTTTTTTTAAAAAAAAGTGATCATAAATAAACAATGATATTAATTGTTCTTGTTTTTCTTTTTCTATTGACAAATAAAAAAGTAATTGATAGACGATTGAAAAATGGTAATTATTTTAACCAGTTAAATACAAAATACACAAATTTTGGCTGAAATGGAGATTGGATCAAAATAAAATGAGTGGATCGATGAGCCTAATCTTTGGATCGATTTTATTTTAGTTGATTACGATCCATGTATGGATTAGCATAAAGTATTTTTTATTTATAAAAATTCTATATATAATGTTAAATAAAATTAAATATAACGAGCCAAGAGCTGATTTCGAGCTGCAATAGATCCAAATAACTCAATTTGAGCCAATTAGTTTTGTCTTCAAGCTGGATCGAGCTGATTTCGACCTGAAACATATTAATATAATTCAATTTGAGCCAGATCGAGCTCAATTCAATTTCATACTGAGCTGATAAAAAATCATATATAATGAGCCACGAGTCGATTTCAAGTCGCACTCAATCCATTCAAACTAATTTCGAGCTGATATCAGATCATTAGCAACCCTACTGTCTTCTATCTTTCAGACCACTTATGCATAAATTTGGAGAGATAGATCATGTGGATGAATTTTTATATTATTTTAATTATTTTGGCATGACTATAATATAATAATTAATTTATTAACCATATATCACACCTTTTTTCAAATTAAATTAATAATTAAAAAAGAATATCTTGACTAAAATCTGCTGAGGAGATCTAACCCAAATATTATCATGAATTATAAGCAATCAATTCACCTGCCACAGAGAAAACCTATCGTTGAACCTTGACTTTAACATAAAAACTAGACCTATTTTATTTTATTTTCTATAATAAAACAAAATTGTTGTAGAAGAATTTAATTTCTTTTCGCCAACTAATTTTTTTTTTTTACTTATTCAATATTTAGCTTGATTTAGTCAAGTGAGTGTCATGATATCATAGAATTTATGCGCCCATATTAAATTAAGAATTATTACTTTTTATGTTAATTTTGGAAATTTTTGTAAATTTTGTCATTATATTGTGCCATATAACATCGCAAAAAATGATATAAAAATTTAGCCTCATGCGTTTAGTGGATCAAGCCAAGCAGCTGTCCATTAAGTGGTCTGGCACTGATCAGATTGACATACCATAGGAAGCTACAAGTTGTTGAGCTCCTTAATGTCCATAAGAATTTTTCGGGAAGTACGGTGTCATTCCAGTGAGTTTCTTGGATCAGGTTTATCCTATTTTGATTTTCAAGCGAGTCATTCTAACCAAACTTGACTACATTATCCGAGTTCTTATTTCACACTCGTACGAGTTGGTTGTACCTTCTCATCAAACACACTAACAACTACCTGGCTACACCACTAATCTTACCAAGCAACTCTTCGAAATAGAGGGAATAGAATTAACATATATCAACATGTATATTGTCATTTATCAAAAGCATGAAAATCCACACCAATAGGCTTGTCAATAACGAGTCTGCTCTGACTCCATACTGCATAGCATATAAACATTGTTTCATGATTCTTTTTTAGACTTATGAGGGTACATAGGCTCTTGAGTATCTAAATAAAAAGGACTGAGCGAAGAGGAAAGACCCTATTTTTTTACTTCTCTCTCTCTCTTTCTCTCTCAATCTTGCACCCCCAAAAAAAGCTCTTCAAAAATTCTTAGATTCTTCTCTCTCTTTCAAGATCTCTCCCAAATTGTATGAGTTTACAAATTATATAGGTTTTCACATCGCAAAAAGATTCAAGATCCTAAAAGGTGCAATGAGCATGAAACTCATTATCAAAATCTATTTAAGAGATCTTCTATTTCGAGGAGATATGAGGAACAATGATGGATAGTACTAGAGAGTTTGTGATCCAGCAGATGGTAGAGCTCTTGACTCAAATTAATAAGAGGATAGAAGAGGAAAAGCAAGAGGTGTTCAAAACTAGTTAAAGAAACCATTCGAGAAGTCATACGGGATCATTGGGTTCAGTGTCAAGAAGGCAATATCAAAAGAGAGATCTCCTCCCAGGAAAAGAAGCTTCAAGTCAAGGCGAGGAGAGCCTTAGATCCAACATTTCAGGGAGTAGAAGCAGATGATGATGATGTGTCACGTATTCCAAGAAAAAAGATGTCGAAGTTCTCAAAAGATGAAGAAGTATGAGAAGATTACTAGAGAATGCATTCTCCAGAGAAATCATTAAAGTTAAAGCCCTGTGTGGTTCAAAATTCCCTCTCTGGACTCTTATAATGGAAGAACTGATCCTACCAATCATGTGACCACTTTTGAATCAGTAATTTGTGTACTAAAAATAAATGAAGATCTTAAGTGTCGTTTATTTATCACAATGATCAAGAAGTCAACTTTTTGTTGGTTCAACAAGTTACATTTAAGTGTTATCATCTTTTTTGACATATTTAAAAGAACACGTAATAGCACAATTCATCAGCACTCAAAAGTTATAGAAAACTCTCAAGCTTGCTAATGAACTGACAAGCTCCATTTGAGAGCCTGCAAAACTTTATTACCAAATTCTAGTGGTAGATTGTTAGTTATGGCTCATGTGCTAGATAAGGGACATGTGCTAGTGTGGAACGAAGCGAGCAAGTGAAGTGAAGCAGAAGCATATGTCCAATCGTAAATATGCTTCGAGACCCCCATGCCTTCACAGTTAGAGAGAGCCAATTTCTTCGAAATAAATAAGAGCCAATTTATGCATTAAATATTATTCTAAATTAAAAATATNATTTATGCATCAAAGGGTTAATTTTAGAATATTTATTTTAAAAAGTCAAGGACATGTATATTTTTATTTGATGAACATTAACAACTACACATAAAAAAATGTGTCGTTGCAGATCTTGGAGGAATCCTAACGGTTTAGAACGGAAGAATATGATGAAAATTAACCCACTGACAAGAAGTCGTGAGACCTACTTGATCGACCAAATGAAGGCATACGAATCAAACTGACAAGACCAAAAGCCGACCATACCACGACATGAACCAAAGATGGTCGGATAATACAAACACGGGGCAATCAGCAAGAAACGAGACAAAATGACATCTCAAGCTATCACCATAGAAAGCAAATCCGACTTGATGGCCGACCATCTAGTAGAGTCATTCCAAAGGAAGATTCCGGTCTACAATATCTCCAACCATCCTAGTGACTCACAATACATAAGGCTTCTCGCTAGTTATTACTGGATCAGACAGTTGGCTTAAACCGACCAAGCTAACTCCGCCTGCTTGAAGTCAAATAAGCTTAGCCCGTCGAGCCAGAAAATAGCCAGACAATAAACCTGTACAACAAATCACTTTAAAGTATGAGCAAAAATGTAATATCATATTAATTGTACACTCTGTTCTATATATAGTGGATCATTTTATGAATAACAAACCATGGATTATTATTAGCTAGTGTTCTCATACACACACACTATCTCTCTTTCTTTATTTACACTATTCCTTAAGTGTGATTCACAGATAAATCAAGATTCAACAAAAATATATTTGGACCACTCAATTTTATAATTTATTTATCATTACTTATTTAGCATTCTTTGCACTTTTTGAGAGGTTAACACTTGATTGATCTACTAACCCATTAAGCTTCTGTAACAAATCAAAAGTATGTCCCACCTACAATCAAATTTTATACTGAAAATCAAATTGAGGTGCCAAGCTTTCCTAAGACAAAATATTGTAACTCTAATTGTCACAATTTGATCAACTCAATCTTTATTAGTACTTCACACTCACACATATAATCTCAAAATAAAATTGATCTAAGCTCACCTTACGTAGAGAATAAGGGTGTGAGTTGTTTTTTGTTCTTTTTTTTAAACTGGAGTCACCAGCTTCTCTATATATATGTCATCGTCGAATGATTCTCATTTCCAAATAAATTTTCCTCTTGGATCATACAAATGATTTGATGAGAAGGGAAATTGAAAAAGACGAGATATACAACGAAAATAGATAAAAAAAATTTAAAAAGAAACATAGAGAGCATATGTACGGTAATTCTCGTGTGATAAGTCGGGAGCATATGTCCGAACAAAAGCTGATCGAAATACCTCGAAACATGGTATTCACAAAAAAAATCTCTGCATAAGCTATCCTAACCAGAGAAAAAAAAAAACTTTTTTTGATCCCCAAATGAACATATCTCTTTGGTTAACTACATATTGAGGGATACACAAGATTAGGCTATATTTAAACTTCTAATAGAAATCATAACCTTAAGAGAGTTCACATGATTTAAATCTTTTTATTTGAATGTCCCATGATACTATTCTTTTGATTTATATTTAAAATCAAAATTAAATAACTTTATTTTTTTATCATAACTCACCATCCAAGTCAATCTCATTATGTATATATCAAACTCGAGTGCTAAAAATCTAATGGACGCATAGAAACACATCCGATTCAATGATAACTATATTAATACTCTAGATTTGGTTCAATCTAATCCTACATTTCTAGTTCTTAATTTGAGAACAAGAGGTTATTTCATTCATTTATTAATTTTGTTTTTGAGTAGTATATGTCTTTAATATGGTCACTCATGACCACTAATTTGTCTCACATAATGATCTAATACAATAAATTCTTAGGTTTGTAATTGAGTTAACTGCTCATTCCATTCCATATATTCTTACATTAAAATCTAAATTGCACCACCAACATTGAGTGTAATATGTTCCCTTAAATCATAATATTCTTGTGCACTACCTTAGATGTAACTAAGGAATCATATAAAATTAAATCTATGGAAAGCCTAGATCTCTTTGATCTAATATAAATTCACCATAATCTATGATATATAAGAGAAATACTATAAAAGATCAAATATTATGCTAAACAAATTTACTTAATCGAGCTTTTTCTATCCTCCTTGAGTTGATTAGCATTTTTAACGTTTAGCCTAAATAATGTGTCAAAGTATTTTTTTCTTAACTTAAAAAAAAATATTCAGCAATTATCATAAAAATATCTTTTATTATGAAGCACATATTCTAATATATTTGAAACTTAAAAAAAAAAAATAGAGTTTCAACTCATGTCAAAATTTTCTAACCCTCGAGAAGACAAGACAACATATAAGTTATAAATATATCATATTAGCTATTATATTACATTTTATATAATTTGCTTTGTTTAACTATTAAAAATATAAATGTCACTCTCACTTTTTTTATTATTGTACGTCACATTTAAAAGATAATCATAACATTTTTATACTATAAATTAAATATTTTTATATTTTCTTGCAAAAATCT
>JXCR01112909.1:21264-32289 GCA_002079205.1 Phalaenopsis hybrid cultivar | reverse complement strand
CGATAGACATCATACTGAGCACATCAAGGTGCCCCAACAACTCGAGAATGCGTTCTCTTAGCAAATTTTCATGGCTGAGCCGCTAGTAGGGTTTAAGATCCTGACACTTGCAGAGTCCTACAAAAAGTTAAATGATTTGACCGATAACATAAACTCGTTAATTTGACCGTTTGTCTGACAATAATCAATGAGATTATGAAGTGCTGTATTTTCCTTTCCACGTCGAGGGAGTCAGTCCTTAAATGGTTTAAAGAATTACCATCGAGAGTAATCACGTTGCTCGGTGACTTCCAACGAATGTTTGTGACACAATTTTCCAGTGCCTATAAGCCACGAAAGAACTCACATGCTTTTTTACAACTCCTACAGGGACATAATGAGATATTACTCAATTTTAGAAAGAAATGTTGGAAGTATGGAACCTCAAGCTCAAGATTACATATGCCACCCTTGCTCAAGGGCTGAATAAATGACCACTTGCCGCAAAAAAGGGTCCCTAAGGTGAAGGGTGGAGACTGAGATATGATTGATTATTTTCCACTTGTCCTCGATGCAAAGACACTCGATCACCTCGGACCATAGGGCAACTAACAAAACTCATCACTAAGGGAGTCAGACCAATATTTTGACTAGCGACTAGCTTAATGTGCTGAGCGGTCGCTACCAAACCACAAAGCTCCTAAACAAACTCCATTGAGAGTTTCAATGAACNCTCCTAGTATTTTAATAGTGATGGGTCGAGACTGATCGATAGACATCATACTGGGCATATCAAGGCGCCCCAACAACTCGAGAATGCGTTCTCTTAGCAAATTTTCATGGCTGAGCCGCTAGTAGGGTTTAAGATCCTGACACTCGCAGAGTCCTACAAAAAGTTAAATGATTTGACCGATCACATAAACTCGTTAATTTGATCGTTTGTTTGACAATGATCAATGACATTCTGAAGTGCTGTATTTTCCTTTCCACGTCGAGGGAGTCAGTCCTTAAATGGTTTAAAGAATTACCATCGAGAGTAATCACGTTGCTCGGTGACTTCCAACGAATGTTTGTGACACAATTTTCCAGTGCCTATAAGCCACGAAAGAACTCACATGCTTTTTTACAACTCCTACAGGGATATAATGAGATATCACTCAATTTCAGAAAGAAATGTTAGAAGTATGGAACCTCAAGCTCAAGATTACATATGCCACCCTTGCTCAAGGGCTGAATAAATGACCACTTGCCGCAAAAAAGGGTCCCCAAGGTGAAGTGTGGAGAGTGAGATATGATTGATTATTTTCCGCTTGTCCTCGATACAAAGACACTCGATCACCTCGGACCACAGGGAAACTAACAAAACCCATCACTAAGGGAGTCAGACCAATATCTTGACTAGCGACTAGCTCAATGTGTTGAGCGGTCGCTACCAAACCACAAAGATCCTAAACAAACTCCATTGAGAGTTTCAATGAACAAGATAGTAGAGACCATACAAAATAAATACTACTTTAAGAGGGCACCACCAATGAAGATCGAAGCTTTTCTTTGAGGCCTAAGAAGTATTGTGCCTACCACTGAGACTATGAGCATGACACGAAGGAGTGCCAACACTTCTGAGGCCTGATCGNAAACTCCATTGAGAGTTTCAATGAACAAGATAGTAGAGACCATACAAAATAAATACTACTTTAAGAGGGCACTACCAATGAAGATCGAAGCTTTTCTCCGAGGCCTAAGAAATATTGTGCCTACCACTGAGACTATGAGCATGACACGAAAGAGTGCCAACACCTCTGAGGTCTGATCAAAGATCTGATTATGGCTGAGAAACTGAAGGAAATCTTGGCACCAGGAGCAACGACCCATCTATTTTTAGGGGGGATGGAGGTTCATCCCATCGAGCCAATCCGAATAGAATTTGGTCGGGAGAACTATGTGCAGCTGCCGACACGCCCAAACAAACCTGACGTCCTCCCATAGCCTTCACTGATGAAGACTTACCCTATAATGGTAACTCTTACAACGATGTTATCGTCGTCACTGTGTTGATCTACAACTATCAAATTTTTAGCACTCTCATCAACACTGATAGCTCTGTGAACACTTGTTCAAGTCAATATTTGATAAAATGGGCATTGACAATGAGTAACAGTTGCAGCCTAGCTACTCTGGATTTTTTTGAGAGAAGAAAAGCAGCACAGGGAACCATCGCTCTCCTAGTTACCCAGATTGAAAATGATAAGAAACTAATTAAATTTGGAGATTTCATAGTGACCAACTTGCCACCNTGAACATCTTGTTCAAGTCAATATTTGATAAAATGGGCATTGACAATGAGTAACAGTTGCAGCCTAGCTACTATGGATTTTCTTGCGAGAAGAAAAGCAGCACCGGGAACCATCGCTCTCCTAGTTACCCAGATTGAAAATGATAAGCAATTAATTAAATTTGGAGATTTCATAGTGACCAACTTGCCACTCACTTACAAGGCTAATTTTGGTCGTCCTCTACTGAATTCCTTCTGAGTGGTCACCCCAACCTACCATATAGCTATCAAATTTTTAGGCGATGGAATGATAATCACTTCGCAAGTACCCTTGAGCAGTCTTGCACATGTTTTCTCTGAGCTGTTGAAAATGTCTAACAAGAGCTCCTTGAGCTCCATAACTTACGATAAGGGGTCTCAAGTCCACTGAGACTAGCCATTACATCCCAACGATCAAAGAAGACACTGAGAATTTTTTTCTAGTAAGCGAAGCTTTTAATGAAGGTCACAAAGACAAGTTAATCAATACCTCTAGAGCCACAAATACATTTTGCTAGGTTCTCCAGTGAGATGCCATATTTTCATTGTTTATATACAAAAAAAAATTCCTAATTGTGCATGTGATATCAAGTTCGACTGACACTTGAGGTACTTGAGAAGTTCATGCAATAGATCACAAAAATTGACCGACACTCAGAAGTAGTTCCACCAGAGCAATAATATAGATAACAATGTGTGATGCTCGATCGATAAAATTCTCAAAATAACTGACAGCAACGAATAAATGTCGGATCAGTAAAACACCTAAGATCTGACCCACTATGCTCACGCATCGTAAAAAACCATGCCTAATAGCTTAAAGCGAGCCAAGCTCTGATGGTAGTATTCCCAACCCATTAAATATAAGATCCATAAAAGATAATATATGAATCATCTTAACAACAAGTCTAGACAGTTACCATCATGAAGACATCGACAAGATCCACTTAATACATATGACATTATGTGTGAACTATCCATAGTGACGTCCTAATCGATTCAGTTCAAGAAGACCATCTAGGCCTTCGCCCCAACGTCGACGTAGAAGGCAACACCATCCTTGAATTTTTCGACAATAAGGGTCACATGAGTCGGAAGGAGGAGATCTTGACAAAAAATTCATCAGACATTTTCATCATTGTCATCTTATCCTTCTTGAACCAGTTCTACCTTTGAGTAGCTGATAGCAACTCTGACTGTTTGAGTACTCCCGCCTCGGCCGCCTTCACCCTCTCCTCAGCCTCCTCCAACTTTTTCTCGATCTCCAAACGTCCTTGACATTCATGGGGAAGGCTAGTTGTCTAGAGGTGAGAAGCTTCCCACGCCATTAGATGATATTTATTGGTTGTAAGTCATGAGGGGGGTAAGTCGTGTTCCGGGAGGTCCTCCTTGAAAACATGAGACCAGATGATGTCAGTCATTGTCGGGGGCTATCGAGTTGCAGCAAAAGAATCTGAGTGTCAATCTTTTTGGAGATTGATCAGTGCATACCGACCGTCCGATTTCGTGCACACCATCTGAGTGCCAATCTTTTTGTAGATTGATCAGTGCATACCGACCATCCGAGTCGTCTTTCATCGAGAACCGCCTGAACGGGGATCCCTTTCATTTTTTCTGAGATGGTGCAAGTTGTCCGAATTGATTGGGGTGCCTTCCCTTCATGGCAGTGCTCCCCTTCCCGACTAGTTGACTCGACCTCTTCTTGTATGGATCCATAAAGACGGTTAGCTTCATCTCTAGTCAGTAGGGCGATGAATGTCGAAGCTGCCCACTGAGGGGCACCAGATGCATCCGAGGAACATACAACTGACAAAAAACTCTTAGCAGACACGCAAACTTTGATTCTGCTGCAATTAAAATTTNTAACTCGTTAAAATAATTACTATTTTTCAACCCTCTATCAATTAGTTTTTTATTTGTCAATAGAAAAAGAAAAACAAGGACAATTAACATCATTGTTTATTTATGATCACTTTTAAAAAAAAAAAATTGAACATACAAGAAAATATGTGTGATTCGAACCTGTAATATGATAGTGTGAAACTACGCCGTCAACAATTATGTTGCGAGTAAATGTGTTATTTATCACCATCTTTGTAGTAGTGGCTTACAGGTTATTACGGTGGGGTGATGATGAGCGGNCCATTTTGAATTAATGATTTGATGTTGGAGAGTTTTGACTTTTATAATAAAATAAGAGAGCCGTGCATAACATTTAGAACATGTGTTTATACTTCGTATTGAATTCTTTGTTTGCTTGTGAGGATCAAGGCTTGGATCGTAAATCCTCTTGTGTTGGCTCTTGCTCTTTTTAAGCTGTGGGAAGTTTTCCTACAAAAATGATAAAAATGAATGTTAGAGCCAAAATTAAATTAAATAACTATTTGTATTGTATAAGGATTACTCTTCTGACTTATATGGACAACCAACTCTGATCCGACTGTCGCTTATGGGTACGGGCATGTAACTTAATAGCAATGAGCTCGCGTCCCAACTCTAAAGCCTATCAAGGTAAGAGAATAGTTAGTATATTTTTAATTTAGAATAATATTTAATGCATAAATTGGCTCTTATTTATTTCGAAGAAATTGGCTCTCTCTAACTGTGAAGGCATGGGGGTCTCGAAGCATATTTACGATTGGACATATGCTTCTGCTTCACTTCACTTGCTCGCTTCGTTCCACACTAGCACATGTCCCTTATCTAGCACATGAGCCATAACTAACAATCTACCACTAGAATTTGGTAATAAAGCTTTGCAGGCTCTCAAATGGGGCTTGTCAGTTCATTAGCAAGCTTTGGAGTTTTCTATAACTTTTGAGTGCTGATGAATTGTGCTATTAAGTGTTCTTTTAAATATGTCAAAAAAGATGATAGCACCTAATGTGTTGAACCATCATAAAGTTGACTCCTTGATCATTGTGATAAATAAACGACACTTAAGATCTTCATGTATTTGTAGTACACAAATTACTGATTCAAAAGTGGCCACATGATTGGTAGGATCAGTTCTTCCATTATAAGAGTCCATAGAGGGAACTTTGAACCACACATGGCTTTAACTTTGATGATTTCTCTGGAGAATGCATTCTCTAGTAATCTTTTCATACTTCTTCATCTTCCTATTTTCTTCATCTTTTGAGAACTTCGACGTCTCCTTTCTTGGAATACATGACACATCATCATCATCTGCTTCTACTTCCTGAAATGTTGGATCTAAGGCTCTCCTTGCCTTGGCTTGAAGCTTCTCTTCTCTGGGAGGAGATCTCTCTTTTGATATTGCCTTCTTGCCACTGAACCCAATGATCCCGTATGACTTCTCGAATGGTTTCTTTAACGAGTTTTGAACACCTCTTGCTTTACCTCTTCTATCCTCATATTAATTTGAGTCAAGAGCTCTACCATCTGCTGCATCACAAACTCTATAGTACTATCCATCATTGTTCCTCATCTCTCCTCGAAATAGAAGATCTCTCGACTAGATTTTGATAATGAGTTTCACGCTCATTGCACCTTTTAGGATCTTGAATCTTTTTGCGATGTGAGAACCCATATAATTTGTAAACTCATACAATTTGGGAGAGATCTTGAAAGAGAGAGAAGAATCTAAGAATTTTTGAAGAGCTTTTTTTGGGTGTGCAAGATTGAGAGAGAGAGAGAAAGAGAGGAGAGAGAAGTAAAAAAGTAGGGTCTTTCCTCTTCGCTCAGTCCTTTTTATTTAGATACTCAAGAGCCTATGTACCCTCATAAGGTCTAAAAAAGAATCATGAAACTAGGTTTATATGCTAATGTAGTATGGAGTCAGAGCAGACTCGTTATTGACAAGCCTATTGATGTGGATTTTCATGCTTTGGATAAATGACAATATACAAGTCGATATATGAAAATTCTATTCCCTCTATTTCGAAGAGTTGCTTGGTAAGATTAGTGATGTAGCCAGGAAGTTGTTAGTGTGTTTGATGAGAAGGTACAACCAACTCATACGAGTGTGAAATAGGAACTCAGATAATGTAGGTAAGTTTGGTTGGAATGACTCGCTTGAAAATCAAAATAGGATAAACTTGCTCCAAGAAACTCACTGGAATGACAACGTACTTCCCAAAAAATTCTTATGGACATTAAGGAGCTCAACAACTTGTGGCTTCCTATGATATGTCAATCTGGTCAGCGCGCCACTTGATGCACAATTGCTTNCTGGAATGACAACGTACTTCCCAAAAAATTCTTATGGACATTAAGGAGCTCAACAACTTGTGGCTTCCTATGGTATGTCAATCTAGTCAGCGCCAGACCACTTGATGCACAACTGCTTGGCTTGATCCACTAAACACATGAGGCTAAATTTTTATATCATTTTTTGTGATGTTATATGGCACAATATAATGACAAATTCCTGTGTCTTTATTTTTAAGAACTTGACTTACAAAGTTTAACACATAGTGTAAGCTAAAGTAAAATAATAATAATAATAATAATAATAATAAAATTAATTAAATGCTTACCAATAAAANAATTGCTTGCTTGATCCACTAAACACATGAGGCTAAATTTTTATATCATTTTTTGTGATGTTATATGGCACAGTATAATGACAAATTCCTGTGTCTTTATTTTTAAGAACTTGACTTGACAAAGTTTAACACATAGTGTAAGCTAAAGTAAAATAATAATAATAATAAAATTAATTAAATGCTGACCAATAAAGATAGAGTTATGTATGATTATCAACTACTTACTATTTCAACATCAATGTAGTTTTGAACTAACATTAAACTCAATAATCTTAAAATAATTTCCAAAGTTAACATAAAAAAAACTTATAATTCTTAATTTAATATGATGCATAAATTCTATGATATCATGACACTCACTTGACTAAATCAAGCTAAATATTGAATAAATAAACAAAAAATTTGTTTTATTATAGAAAATAAAATAAAATAGGTCTAATTTTTATGTAAAAGTCAAGGTTTAACGATAGGTTTTCTCTGTGGCAGCNAAATTCTATGATATCATGACACTCACTTGACTAAATCAAGCTAAATATTGAATAAATAAACAAAAAATTTGTCTTATTATAGAAAATAAAATAAAATAGGTCTAATTTTTATGTAAAAGTCAAGGTTTAAGGATAGGTTTTCTCTGTGGCAGGTGAATTGATTGCTTATAATTCATGATAATATTTGGTTTAGATCTCCTCAGCAGATTTTGGTCAAGATAAACTCTTTTAATTATTAATTTAATTTGAAAAAAAGGTGTGATATATGGCTAATAAATTAATTATTATACTAAAGTTATGCCAAAATAATTAAAACAACATAAAAATTCATTCACATAATCTCTCTCTCCAAATTTATGCGTAAGTGATTNGATAAACTTTTTTAATTATTAATTTAATTTGAAAAAAAGGTGTGATATATGGCTAATAAATTAATTATTATATTATAGTCATGCCAAAATAATTAAAACAACATACAAATTCATCCACATAATCTCTCTCTCCAAATTTATGCGTAAGTGATCTGAAAGATAGAAGACAATAGGGTTGCTAACGATCTGATATCAGCTCGAAATTAGTTTGAATGGATTGAGTGCGACTCGAAATCGGCTCGCAGCTCATTAGATTTGATTTTTTATCAGCTCGGTATGAAATTGAATTGAGCTCGATCTGGCTCAAATTGAATTATATCAATATGTTTCAGGTCGAAATCAGCTCGATCCAGCTTGAAGACGGATCTAGTTGGCTCAAATTGAGTTATTTGGATCTATTGCAGCTCGAAATCAGCTCTTGGCTCGTTACATTCAATTTTATTTAACATTATATATATAATTTTTATAGATAAAAAATACTTTATGTTGATCCATACATGGATCGAATCGAAACCAACTAAAATAAAATCGATCCAAAGATTTGGCTCATCGATTGACTCATTTTATTTTGATCCAATCTCGATCTCAACCAAAATTTGAATCAATTATGGAGTGATAAACGACGTTTGAGCTAAATTCAAAANATAGAAGACAATAGGGTTGCTAACGATCTGATATCAGCTCGAAATTAGTTTGAATGGATTGAGTGCGACTCGGAATCGGCTCGCAGCTCATTATATTTGATTTTTTATCAGCTCGGGATGAAATTGAATTGAGCTCGATCTGGCTCAAATTGAATTATATCAATATGTTTCAGGTCGAAATCAGCTCGATCCAGCTTGAAGACGGATCTAGTTGGCTCAAATTGAGTTATTTGGATCTATTGCAGCTCGAAATCAGCTCTTGGCTCGTTATATTCAATTTTATTTAACATTATATATATAATTTTTATAGATAAAAAATACTATGTTGATCCATACATGGATCGAATCGAAATCAACTAAAATAAAATCGATCCAAAGATTTGGCTCATCGATCGACTCATTTTATTTTGATCCAATCTCGATCTCAGCCAAAATTTGAATCAATTATGGAGTGATAAACGACGTTTGAGCTAAATTCAAAATCCTAGAGAAGTGTGCATGATGCCTCCAATATTAAATCACATCGTTGGTCGTCAAAATCTCCTAAGAATTAATAATGTGAAGATCTTCGGCTTTCGACTATTATGATCAATTTTTTTATGGTTATTTTTCCTTATCATTCATGAAGAAATCTATTTGTATTTAAGTGGTTAAAATAATTACCACTTTTTATGATATTGAATTGAGCTCGTCTCAAATTGAATTATATTAATATGTTTCAGGTCGAAGTCAACTCGATCCAAATTGAAATCGAAACTAGTTGGCTCAAATTGAGCTATTTTGATCTGTTGTGGCTCGTAATTAGCTTGTGGCTCGCTATATTCAAATTTAATTAACATTATATATAAAATTTTTATAGATAAAAAATACCTTATGCTGATCCATACATGGATCGAAATAGACTAAAATAAAATCGATCCAAAGATTAGGCTCATCGATACCATTTTTTNTACCTTATGCTGATCCATACATGGATCGAAATAGACTAAAATAAAATCGATCCAAAGATTAGGCTCATCGATCCACTCATTTATTTTGATCTAATCTCGATCTCAGCCAAAATTTGTGTATTTGTATTTAACTCGTTAAAATAATTACTATTTTTCAACCCTCTATCAATTAGTTTTTTATTTGTCAATAGAAAAAGAAAAACAAGGACAATTAACATCATTGTTTATTTATGATCACTTTTTTTAAGAAAAAAATTGAACACACAAGAAAATATGTGTGATTCGAACCTGTAATATGATAGTGTGAAATTACGCCGTTAACAATTATGTTGCGAGTAAATGTGTTATTTATCACCATCTTTGTAGTAGTGGCTTACAGGTTATTACGGTGGGGTGATGATGAGCGGCGGATGACTAACCGCAAGCTGTGACAGCTGACGGTGGCTGGCGGCCTATAAAGTTGCACTCTTATTCCATTTTATAGAATGTGGATTTCAATTACTTTTTTTCAAAAACNGTGTTATTTATCACCATCTTTGTAGTAGTGGCTTACAGGTTATTACGGTGGGGTGATGATGAGCGGCGGATGGCTAACCGCAAGCTGTGACAGCTGAAGGTGGCTGGCGGCCTATAAAGTTGCACTCTTATCACATTTTATAGAATGTGGATTTCAATTACTTTTTTTCAAAAAATCAATCTGCCCTTAGGGCCGATTTAACAGTGCTGCACTTCCGCCGCAAGCCCGTTATGAATCGGCCCATATATTATCCAAATCCCCAACCATTAAGCCCGCGAGCTCCCCACCTTTTTGTAAAATTAGTTACAATATGATACATTGATAAATCAAATTTAAAGTACTAATTTTAAATTATATTTATATTTTTTAAATAAATTTTAAATTAAAAATAAAAATAATTAAAAACAAATTTATGGCCCAATTTGTCCGGTCGGTTTACATTCTAGATTTGCCTGATTATTTCAGTCAAAGACTGTTATCTTACTTATGAATAAGGTGTTAAAATAGTTGTTGATTATTTTAAAATCGAGCTTTAAAAGTCTTGCGTGAGAACTAGTTCAAATCACGGCCTCATATAAATAGAAAGAAATGATTTTGACATTCTTTTCTTTTGACTTTAGACATTTATTATTATTATTATTTTAAATTTAAAATTCTTCAAAACTTGACATCTATAATAGGAACAAATATTTATTTATATATATATATATATATTTAATGATATTAACTAAACATATTTGCACAATAATGTATAAGTTTGATTTAGCTCTTAATATAATCCGATTATGAAGAATAAGCGATTAAGGAACCTTAAAGCGGATTGATTTGGACTGAAGATTGGGAAAGCAGAGAGGAAGCCTCCGTATTAATGGTAATACTGTATCGTAACATGGCGGTAAAGTTACCGGCGGCGAATCGGTGACGGCGATGACTTCGCGTTTTATCTTTTTTTTTTTCATTCTCCCATGCGCGTTCTAGCTTTTGACTTTTCGGGTCGCATAATTCGTGGGACCCACGCACTACTCCGATCGTCCGCACGAGAATCTTAGGTGTAATGAAATGTGATGGGGACCAAATGGGGCTGTCTCACTAAAATTATTATGTCTCACATAAATTTTACGTGCGGTATCTGATCAGGATCATATAAAAATTAGAGTAAACCTCACTCTGATAATAATATACATATATATATATATATATATATATATATATATATATATATATATATATATATATATATATATATATATATGT
>JXCR01112905.1:2722-18194 GCA_002079205.1 Phalaenopsis hybrid cultivar | reverse complement strand
CATTGCCAATTTGGGGATTTTATACTTAAGTTGAAATTAAATGAAATTGAGACTTCATCAAGGCCAATTAATGGTCAATTTTGATGTTTAGGAATGTTATAAATATTTTTCAACATAAACCATGGCCAATTGAGGGGGCTATGGATTCAATTTGGTGAGATTAGGTCATGTGGGCAAAAATGGGGTTTTGGTATAAATAAAAATTGAGCTCAAATCATGGGCCAATTGAGCTGTATTTGTTTTATTTTGGTCACATTGAAGGTGAATTTGAGTTTGGGACTGAAATTTGGGGAGATTGGGATAAAAATGATGGACATTTGAGGTAAATATGGGAAATTTGGGCTCCTTAAGAGCAATTTGGTGGTTTTGATCAAAGATGGTCAAATTGACCAAATTGGATCACGTGGTAGTTGAGAAAAATAAAATAGAGAATATTTGAAATATTTTTGAAATTTTTGTGATTTTTTGGAAATTTTGAAATTTTGGGATAAGGAGGGGCATTTTGGTAATTTGTCATTTTTTGGTGATTTTGGGTAATTTGGGTGTTTTCAAAAGATTTGAAATGATTTTTGAACAAGTTTGGGTATTTTGGATAAGTTTGGGAATTTTGGCCAAATTTAGGGTTTCAAAGGTACTTATGTAATTTGGGGGAGTTTAGGGGCAAAATGTGAGGCTGAGTATTTTGGGTAAAATTGGGGAACTAACCACCAAAAGTAAGCCATAAACCAATGGAAACCCCATTTGGGTCCTCTATGTACTGGTCTTAGCTAAACCCTAGTCTAGGGCTAATATGTTAAGGGGACCATCTACATGAGTTTCCCAAAGGCTCAAAGGACCAAAGTCAGGAAATTCTGAGTTTAGGGTAGTGAACGATTGTGAGTAAAGTGAGTGCCTTAGCTCTAGACAAAAACCCAAGGTCAACCCTAAGCTCAAATAACTCTATAGGAACTCTCCTTGAGCTCCCCCATAATGACCCCACCTGCTAAGTGCTAGAGATTAGGACCAGTATGTGGAACTTCAAGTTGAGTAAAGAGGAGTTTAGAATTTCTAATGGTAAGGTGCCATTTTCTAGTTATCAAAGAATAATAGATAAGAAAGTCCTATGGCTAGACCCTAGCCTACTAAAGAGAAATACTGGACCTCAACCAAAAGTGAGGTCAACAAATGGACCCCAATTATGTGTTGTGTGTCGGACAAGCAAACCGCACGTATTGGCATTGACCGATGAGATCAACAAAACTAATACAAACTCCTAAGTTAAGAGACATAGAAGGATTGTAGGGTTGTGTGTACTATTTTTTTCCGCTGGAGAATATAGCAGGTGAATATTTGATCAAAGTCAAGAGGTAGGAACTCTAGCTAGGGATTGGTGAGTTGGTTTTGAGTTATCACATTTTAGGTGTTCAATTAAGATAGCAATCAGTATTTAAGAGCTGACCCTAAAGTGGGAATTGAACTTTAAGTATTTATTTCAAAAGAGGGTTGGAAGATAGGGACCGACCTCAAAAGAAGAGAGGAATCAGAAGTTAAGGACTGATTCTAGAGGAAATTTTAATTTATTTCGGTGAAGAAGTTATTTGTTTATGTATTTATTTTGTTTAATTTAGTAGAATATTAAATCTAAACTCATGGGTAGAAAAGAGAGTTTCAGTGTGTAATTTTCCAAATTCTTCATTAAATTGAGGTTAATTACAAACTTTTTGGACCCAGTCATAGACTTTTGGCCACATAGATATCCCCCAGAAAAATCAAAATTTTATAATTTTCAACTCAAGCGGCGATAAGCAACGTCAGGTTGCGTAGTATATTTTTAGGTATCGTCCATTGATTGGCAGCATGGGTCTTCCAAGCCGGAAATATACTAATTGGTAGGCTCCTCCTATGTAGACCTTTTCAATGACAAATGGTCCCTCCCAAATTGGTTCAAATTTTCCACCTATCTTGCGGCGTGCAAGAATAGGGCTTTTGAGTACAAGGATGAGGCCACCAACTTTGAATGTCCTTGGGCAGACCAATTTGTCGTGAGTTTGTACCGTCTTTGCTTGATAAAGCTCTAAATGTTTTCATGCTTAAATTCATTTTCCTTCAAGATTCTCTAGTTCTTCAAGTCTGAGCAGTCCACTTTCCTTTGCTGTAAGTTGATTGGAGACTACGACTCTGAGAGACGACGTCTGAATTTCTAGTGGCAGTACGACTTTGGACCCGTACATGAGCATGTAAGGTGTACACTGAGTGGGAGTCCTGAATGTTGTCCGATAGGCCCACAAAGCTTATAGCAATTTGTTGGACTAATCTCTTTTATTTTCATCGAGTGTTTTCTTTAAAATTTTTACCAATGTCTTGTGAAAGGCCTCAGCCAATCCATTAGCTCTAGGATAATAAATTTTAGAATATCTCCAATCTATCCCATGTTGTTTGACAATGTTGTTGATTTTTTTACTTTTGAATGTCGTCCCATTGTCAGAGATTACTCTGCACAATACACAGTAATGGTAGACGATTTGGCTTTTGAAGAATTGGAGGACATGCTGTGTTGTAACCTCTGATAGCGGTACTGCCTCTACCCATTTAGAGAAGTAGTCTTTAGCGACAAGTATAGACCTGTGTCCTTTTGAAGATGGAGGGTCTATCAGACCTATTATGTATGTGCTCTAACACTTAAATGGTCACAAAGCAACAGTTGGGTGTACCAAATTCGGAGGTTGGTGCAAGACCACCCCATGTACTTGGCATTGGTGACATTTTCAGGCTATATCCATGCAGTCGGGCATCATTGCTGGCTAATAATATCTGAGTCTCTTGATCTTCATTTTCATTTTTGGTCTCGTCTGGTGAACGCCACAAAATATGACATGTACTTCTTTGACAACTTTTTGTGCCTCAGCTCTGCTTAAGCATGTAACCACATTTGATTGGACGAACTTCTGTAGAGAATGTCATCATCCAAGGCGTATGCCATAGCCCTCTTTGTAATGTGATGTGCCTCAGACTTGTCTTCTGGCAACTTTCCATTATGCAAGCATTCTATTAATGGCTTGAGCCAATCTTTGTTGATATCCGCAACTGCAATCGTTGTTTCCTCTTTTTCGAGCTTGTGTAGATTTTTAAGGTCAATTTGAGACAAAACCTATCTTCTTTGTACTGTGAATTCAATGGAATCCTCTGGGGGACATGCCAATTCTTTAGCGAGTTTTGCTAGTTCATCAGCATGGGCATTTTCTCCCCGAGGAATCTGATAGAAAGTCAAATTGGGAATCTGGTCCATCAGCTTCATCATGTAACAGATATATTCTGCTAGTCTTGGTTTCAAAATTTTATATTGTCTGACAACATGATGGATGACAAGTTGAGAGTCATCGTAGATGGCAATATCTATTATGTCCATTGTAATTGTCAACTCCAACCCTATGAATAAAGCTTCGTACTTTGCTTTGTTGTTGGTTCACGGCTCTATCAAGTGGTATTAACATACCCTTTCTTGTCGTGATAAAGATCAAGCTGATCCCTTCTTTGCCTGGTATAATTGTGCCCAAGCCTTTGCCTTTTCTGGTTGATGAAGTACTATCGAAGTACGTTTCTCAGCGTTGGGCACTGGATAATTCTATTTGTAGTACTTGTTCATCTGGTAGTTCGTCGTTGAGAGGGGAGCCAGCTAGCAGTGGGTGTGCACCGAGAAATTCGGCTAGAATATGTCCCTTGATAGCGCGGAGGGGAACAAAAGTTACATCAAATTTCAATAAGATCATCGACCATCTTGCTAGACGTCCGGAGAGTGTTGGCTGGGTCAACAAACATTGCAACGGGTTATCTTTTGAAATTAGGTTAATCTTATGAGAAAGCATGTAATTTCTATGCTTTTGGGCGGCAAAAAGTTAGTGCCAGAAAATGCTTCTCAATAGGTGGATACCTCATATCTATTGGTATTAGACGACGACTTAAGTAGTGGAGTGTGTTTTCTTTACCCTCATCATTGACTTGGGCTTAGAGGACTCCAAGAGAGTCTTCTAAAGTCGCTGTATAAAATATCAAAGGTTTTCCTGGGATAGGAGCTGCCAAGACACGAAGTCTCATTAAGTAATGTTTAACGTCCTCGAAGGCCCGCTATAATTTCTCTTCCCAAAGGAACCGAGAAAGGCTGACACCTACCTGAGAGATTAGAGATAAAACATCTCAGATATGCCAACTTCCCCTGGATGGAATGTATTTGTTTCAAAGTTTTAGGAGGAGGCATTTCCAAGATGCTTTAATTTTATCTGGGTTGATCTCGATTCCCCGTTGACGGACAACGAATCCTAGAAATTTCCCGGAGGTAATGCCAAAGGCGCACTTTAAGGAATTCATTTTAAGGTCATATTGTCATAACCGTTCAAACACGATCCTTAAATCATACAAATGGTTTATTTTTTGTTTGCTTTTGATAACTAAATCATCCACGTAGCATTCCACTTGATTGTGAATGAGGTCGTAAAAATTTTTTGTCATTTCTCGTTGGTATATAGCTCCAACATTCTTTAACTCAAACAACATCAATGTGTAGCAAAAAATTTCAATCGGTGTTCTGAAGGTTGTAAGAGCTACATCCTTGGGAGCAATCTTAATTTGGCTGTACCCCGACGATCCATCCATGAAGGAGAAAATTTAGTGTGCAGAAGTGATATCCACCATCATTTCTGGAATTGGTAGTGGAAGCTCGTCTTTCGGACATGCTTTATTTAGATCTCTGAAGTCGACGCAAACACGAATTTATCCTTTTTTTCTTCTTGACAGGAACAAGGTTAGCTAACCATGTGGGGTACTGTTCTTCCTACACAAAATTAGTGTCTATTCATTTCTTCACCTCGACTATGATTTGTTGTTCTATTTTGAGGCGCATTCATCTGGGGGCTTGTTTTATAGGAGTCATATCTTTATCCACCCCGAGTTTATGAATGGGTACTTCTGCTGATAGCCTTAGAATTTCATCATAACTCCAGGCAAAGCAATCTTTGAATGTTGTTAACAGTTTGATCAATTTTAAAGATTCTTCATCATTGAATAAAGAACTTAAAAAGGTAGCTCGGTGTTTTTCTTCAGTCTCGAGGTTAATTTCCTCTAACTCGTTGACAGTTGACTTGATTTCCTCCTCAAATTCTGGCAGAGCAACTTCTTTTGGTTGATCATTAGAGTCATCCTGTATATCGAGGCAATCCTCTCCTGATTCACTAGTAACAACCATACAAAATTTTGAATCATCAACTGGTCCCACTGTACCAAATCCGAGACCCTCTTTTGAGTTTGGAGTTCAACCTTTAACACTCCATAATTTTTCAAAAAGTTATAGTTTACCTTTTCGCATTTATTTTAGTAAATATCCTTGTTGAATTAACTTTTGTACATAAAGTGAGAAATAACTAAAAGGCAATTCCATTAATTTGTTAGGATCATCATCCAAATTTACATGATGTAGAGGTAGAAGTGGGGTAAAATTTGATTAGCTTTGAACCAACACTACGAACTTCCTTAACCTCTAAACTCTCGACCTTTTGAGGGAGGATCAAAGTAAGGGTCATAGTATTCACATAGTGGTTTATCCGATCATGCATTATTTCATAATCACTTTTCTCTGTATTTTTTAAAGTAATCTCGTACGGAGGTTTCTTCTATTTTCTCATCATTATTTCATCTTAAGAACTGTCTTCATCACCAATGTTGATGGTTGGCCTAGTCCATTCAACAATTAGATTGATTCTTCCTCTTCCACATCTCTGACCTTGACCTCGGGTGCGCGAACCAAAAAAAACTCTACCAATTTGATGTAGAAGGGTGGTGGAAGATTGTTTAAGCGGAGTTGAATGGCCTCCTTTTTGTGATTTTTCTGAGTCTTCATTTTTTTTTGTCGGAATCTCGCACGAGAAGATAGTTTTCTTTGGTGGCGCATAGTAGGCAGCATCTTCATGAATACCGACTTCATGAATTGAAAACGGCTGTAGATCTCCTTTGATGCAGTATTCTTGTACTTTTTTGCAGTATTTGATGCACTGATGTAGAGATGAAGGAACCATGTTATGTTCATGAATCCAAGGTCGACCAAGCAGAGCGTTAAAAGAGGTGTTGGTGTTGATGATATGAAATTTAGTAATTGTTGCTAGTTCTTTGACCTTCATAAGTAATGTGATCAATCGAGGGGCTCTTTCTCCTTTTTGATTAAATCCTCTTAAAATCATTTTATCTGTTGTAAGCTCTTGGGCTTTGATTTCTAAATAGATCAATGTCCGTACACTCATCAAGTTGAGAGATGCTCCTGGATCTACAAAGAACTCTGGATAATACGAATCTGCAGACGTTGACAAAGATGTAGAGTAGTCGATTGTGGTCGGTGGTATCAAGTAGCAAATCTTCATCTATGAAGGTTACCTCTGACTATTCTTTAAACGAGCAAACATCATCTGAGGATGTATTGGCCTACTGAGCTAGATAAATCTCTGGGTCAAGCAAAGTTGTAACTAAAGCTTCTCTCATCTCCTTTGACAGGATCAGAGCGTAAAAAATTCTTAGTAGGTCTGGCAACTTCTTAAGATGAGCTAGCACATTGTAATCTAATTTGTATGACCTTCCACTTCTCTCTTGACTTTGGTTCTTCCATTGATGGAGGTGGAGGTAATTCCTCTCGAGTTACTATTTATTTTCCTTTATCTGTTGGAGCTATCCTTGAGGGCAATACTTTCCCACTTCTTAAGTTTATTTCCATAATTTCTTCTTCTTGAGGTATCATTATTGAATCTTCCGGTGTTTCTTCTTTGTCAGAAAGATCTAAGTTGAGGGCGAGTGGTCATTATTGAATCTTCCGCCGTGGTGCTTTAGGATTGGCTCCTCACTCCCGGTGTTGTCGTAGCTATTATCGTTGATGTCCTCTTTGATTTTGTTAACGAGTTCATCGGACTCAAGTACGATTTGAGAATCATTTTATGAATCGAGATTGAGTTTATATTGGACTTGATCGATTATGTCATTACTAGAAACAGTTAAAACATAGCTGAAATAATAATCATTACATTCATCAGCCCCTTAAGGGGTAAAAAGATAATCATAAAGAGTCAGGAGTTCAAGGATTTTCTTTTCTGAATCCGAGACAACCGATCTAGTAGAGGTAGCTCCTATCCTACCCTTTTGCTATCAATTCTCGTGATGGCGTTCTGCTTTTTCTTTGGCTTGGATGACTACGGCTCTTACAGTGAAATCTTCATCTCGGTCCTGACGGGCTGATGACTCTGAGCGGTAGTTTGCTTTGAAGCGTTCTGGATTTGAATTAACATCTTCTTGGATGATTTGCTCCAAACTGTATCTCATCCATCTTTTCTAGCATGTGCGGAAGATTGTTTTGATGAATTCTGTATTTAGTTTAGGATTCTCTTAAGCTTGTTCCAAGTTGTTCTCCATCCATCTTTTCCAGTGTACGAATATATTTATAGAACTTTTTTCAAGTTCTTTTAAATATTCTTTTGGGATCGTTATATTTCCTTCTTTGAGAATTTTTTTTGAGCCAATCCTTAAAGATGAAACAATCTTCTATTGTATGTCTCTGTAATCTGTGATATGGGTAATAATTCAGTTGATCCTTCTTATTGACCTCTTTGGGTTTCTTTGGGTCTGGTAGTTTGAACTCGGACTTCTTCATCAGACTTCTGAATATTTTAGATACAACTTCATCTTTGAAAGACTATACAATTTTTTGTTGTTCTGCCAGAGATATCCTTTTATTCTGAGATGATCCTCCCTAAGGCGGTCGCTGGTTAGACTGGTTGTTTTATTTTGGAGGCTGCTGTGATGAAGATTGACGAGGAGTTTCTACATATATCTTTATCGGTTGTTTTCTTTTATCAACAGTTGCGACTGTTCCAGATTTCTTTTAAAAGACTCTGGTTGTTTTTTATTTCTCATGAGAATCCATATGTTTTATTTACTCTTGAAGACTGCTAGCCTTGCTGAGTAGCTTCTCAAAGGATTTAATGGTGAGTCCCTTGAACATGAAAGTTACTCGTCCATGAATGCTTTTGAGTAGGATCTCACTTGCATGATATTCTTGTAGCTGAGGTTCACACTTCATGCTAAGGTTTCTCCACCTCAAAATGTAATCCACTAAAGTCTCGTTGGGCTTTTGTTTCTCCATCATGAGTTCTCTTATGGAAACATGATTTTGCGCTCCAGTTAATCTCTTTATAAATAATTGTTCCAACTTGGTGAATGTTTTAACTGATCCGTTGGTCAATTCGGCATACCAATCGAAAGCAACTCCTGACAGGCTGCTGACGAACTGTTGATAGAGTAAAGCTTCTTTATTTCTTGTTTGCTACAACTGGCTCGGAAGTGTGCTAGGTGCTTTCTAGGATTTTTTGGTCCCAACAAATATCTTGAAGTTTAGGAATACGAAACCCTTAGGGAAAGGTATGGCATCGAACTCTTCTGGGTAAGGTCTACCTTTTAGAATCAATGCACCACCCTTAGATTGGGTTAAGGCATCCTGAACTATCTCGACCATTTGTTTGAATTCTTTCTCCGGCATGGCGCTTGATGGAGAATCCTTCTTGAGTTGCTCATCTCTGTTTGCTGAGAAAACCTCTCTTATTTCATCTATAATATGTATGATTTCTGGTTGGTTGATCTCTGGAGATTCTAGTTGCGGCGGTTGTGATTGCCCTTGAATAGTGGACATAGTGGTCATCGCTGCGGCCATCTCATTTATCCTTTTCTCCAATAGGTTGACTTACTCATCCCTTAGGAGGATAGCTCTGCACAGCTCATCTACGGCTTTCTTATTAGTAGAAGGTTGAGCGTTGCACACAGATGCAGTGGCCCTGGTCTCGATAACAAGGACATCCATGAAATTATCTTCGAGGAATCGTTATTGTCGGAATGTTCATCATCATCATCGATGGAAACTCCATGTTCCTAAGCCAACTCAAAAATCTTGACTCTGAGCTTTTTAACTTTTTCTTCAATTATCGATTCTTGAACCATCTTAAGATCCAAAGAACCCTGCTGGACATTCTCTACTTCTTCTTCCATCTCGCTGGCAATAGTTGCGACGATGTAAGATATTTTGGACCCTGACTTCATTCCATGATTTTTCCCTGCGGGTTCACAGAACCGTATCTGTGCTGTAACCTTGGGTATCCATATTTTCCACTTTGACGATGTTGTCTCAGGACAGAGTTTCCTAGTAGAAACATCAGTATGTTAAGGAGAAATATTCTCCCCACGGTATAGACAAGATACAATATCAAGTAACCTCTTTATCTTTACCTTTTTATGAATATCTTTGTGATGTGTGCTTGGTAGGATTCTTGAACCCAATCATGAATTTACTGGTTGACGGTCTGTGGTCTTAGTAGCGGTGGAATTTGTAGTAACAGCGGCAGTGTCAACTCTGTTTCCCAGGCAGAACCATACGGGAATGCAAGCGGGCAGATTTTCATTTGAATCTTGTTTGGAGACTTGATGTCCCTTAAAATCTCTTCCTACATTTGAAGGGATATTGTATGTCCCACTCGTTTGAGTAACTCACTGACTGAACAACCCTCTTTGCCAGCTCAGAAAAATTGAGATGACTTGAGTGATAGGGGTAGACTTCTTTTCATCTCTATCCTTTCCATGAAGTGATGGTAACACAACAACAATCTTCTGGATACTCTCGTGTCCGTCACTGTCCACTAGAGGATGAAATCTACTTCATCGCAGTAGTGGATATATTTTTGGGAGGTCAAATTCCTCTTGGTGAGGCTCTTCCTCGACGAGTGTTCTCTTAGGAGCGTGGGATTTTGTAGACCTTTGAACTCTTTTGTTCTAATTTCATTTCTGAGTTTGGGTTATTGGTGAAATCTTTCAACTTGATCCAACTCCAAACACTGAAGGTGGGGTAACAAATCCATCAGTTGGATCTTCAAAAATCATTATTTTTTCCCCGTGGTAGCAGTAATAGTAGGTTTGGCATGCACTGCGGTGGTAGTAGCAGTCTTAGCCTTCTTGCAAGAAGGGAAGTCCTCAAGACAATTCAGGTTGAACTCTACAGACGGCTCCAAACTTAATGGTGGGAACAACGTTGCGGGCCTCGTGACTTATTGGCAAGTTGCAGGAAAAAGTTAGCGTTGGGCAGGCCATTGCAACATCTTTAAAAGAAAAAAGCTCTGGGGTTAAATATATGGCCAAAACCTTGTAATCTTAGTGCAAGCACTGAAAATTAACAGTGGTTGATCTTTAAACTGGGTAAGTTTTAGTTTGTAGAGATTTTAAAAATTTTAATAAAAAGGTGATTTGAAAGTAAAAAAAAATTAATTTGTGAAAAAGAAAATTTGAAGCATGCGAAACACAACACAACTTTGATTTAATTTGCACAATAGCAAATCAAACTTGAAAAGGGGATGCTAAGTGTTTAGGACCGAGTGGTGGGCCTATTTAGCAACACATAATGCCGAGGTGGAATTTAGTCCTCCAGCACACCTATTGGGGTCCAACCCCACCTGAAGATTTAAAGAGTCCTTAATGGCCTTCTGAACCCGTCTGTTCAACGGTGATTGAACATGTAGTTCTAAAGTCCATAGAGTTGATCGTACTTTCCCAAAACAGAAATGAGTAAAGCATGCCAACGAAAGAAGGGTAATTTTGGTATATCATGGACATAAACACTTTATCGATGTTTGAAGATAATTTTTCTTAATTTAAATGGGGAGAAAAGCTTATCCCCAGCGGAGTCTCCAGAAGCTGTCGACACTATTTTTAGTTTGGGGAGTTGCCCGTAAGAAGCTGTCGGTCACCGGAATCGAAATCCCGTCCCCCGTTTTGGAAGGACGTTTAATTTAATTTAAGTTTAGAAAAATATGAAATCAAACTGACCCCATATTTTTCATAGTTTAAATGAAAGTGCACTCTACCTCAAACCCTGTATCTATCCCGAAGGATAAACATAAAACTTGAGGATGAGGCTCGATCAAATAAACTAAGAAATGTATGATGTCTCCTTGGTCTGTGAAACTGTTTTATTTACTGACAATTTTCCTTATTTAATATGAAGAATTAAATAGGGTTTATATTAAGCTGAGTTCGAGAAAAGCTTCATATAAGGGTAAGCCCCTACAGTTAATTACATCTTAAATGACCCAATTCATCTAAGAAAATTTTATATAAAAATCAAGAAATATTATCTTCAAGGAGTTCAAAAGGATAGGACTTTTCAATGATATCGGACAAAGAGGTGTGAAATGGGATTGGCTCAAATTTGGAACATTTTGTTTTTTGGAATCCAGAGGAAGAAGAACTAGGGGATGTCATGGATTTGGAGGAGAACCTCGGTGACTTCCCGGTATATCCTATGGTTTGGCTTCAGTTTTGAGGATAAATTTATTTCAGTTTTTCACCCTACCGATTTTATTTATTAGGGCTTACATTCGAGTGAAACGATCTCACAAATAGCCTGGAAGATGTGAGGATTTAGTTCGTGACAAACGACGACCTCAGAATCCTAGATGAGTTAGGGCTTATATTGTATAATATGGTTGTACAAAGGACTAAAGATGAGTTGAGGATTTATGTTACACTAGGCGAACAACCTTGAAATCCTATTGCCTGTTATTTAATTCTAAGGAAGGAAATTGGTTTAGTTAGGGAAGACAAGTTTTGTCATTGAAGATGATTGTGTTGCCCACCATGTTAGCTCCAAGCTTCTTACTGTGATGAGTTTGAGTTTTCTATGGTATCCAATTATGATGTCAAATCTGGTAGCCTTATGGTTGTAGTTCTTTAAATTTTATGGGATATGTTAAATATGATTAGAGCGACACCGGTTAGGATCCTACGGTTCCCTCGTTCCGGCACCACAATTTTCTATTGGATTCACTTAGTCTAAATGAATTTACTAAACACAATTTAATGAGTTCCATAATTTCATTTGGACCGTGGGAAGCCTCGTTAGCAATCGTAGGTTACCTCCTCCGAGGGATTCCAAATCATCCAATAGAGATGTCTTAATTTAGTTGTAGTTGTTATTTTGTGTGATATTTGTGATTAAATTTTGAGTTGTTTTATATTTTAAATATTGTGGTGGTGAATTTTATCTTGGTTGATTTTAGTTTTAGTTTTTGTCTTGGTTTTGTAGCTAACCTGATTGTTTTAGTTTTCATGCAGGGTGAAATTCATGTTTAGCATTCAAATTTGTGTTAACATCAAAAGTACAATAAGAAAGTATAAGAAAAATGGTGTTGTAAACTATAAAAGTGTACCTGGCGAGTCTTCTCGTTCCACCACCTGAAACTCAAAATGGATGTCAGGGCATTTTATATGAAGCAGGAAAGTAAAGTTTTTGCGACCTACCTAACCCTAGGTTATATCTTGGTGGGTTCCTATTAGTTTGATTAAGGATGATTTTTGTTAAGCAAAGCATATTAAGTTTGGTAGACCTCCGAGGTATCCAACAGGTCTAGACGAAGAAGTAGGTCCATACTTCCCTCTCACCGCCTGGTGAAAAGTCTTGAGCAAATTTAAACTTATTATGTTGCTTTATAACCCATCCTATAAATACCTTTCATGCTCAGTGAACAATGATGTTTCAATTATCCATAAGAGTAGGGTAATTATCATTTGTAATTTAATTTGTAAATTATGTGGGTGAAGACCCTTAAAAGAGGCAAGTTAATGTTATCAAGGCACTCAACCAACTTTTTATTTTGGGCTTGTAGTGTTTCAAAGGTGTTTAATTTTAGCTATGTCCACTTTTTCTAATCCTTATTTAACAAATTTTGTTTTATCTTAGGTCATTAATAAGCCCTTAAGATTTTGGTGGATGTCTTAGTGTCCAACTAATGGCTGAAGAGTCATTAATATGATGACTTTGGGGTGGTTAGGCTACATTTAGTGCATGGGTCCAAGTGGGTGTAAATGACCAAAACTTGGGATTTGGTTAGGCTAGCCATGTCCTTAGGCCCAATTTATTGATTCACTTGATGTACATGATTGTAATGAACATTTTTTGTGAAGTATTGAAAGGATTATGAGTTAAATTGGAGGGTCAATTTGAAAGAATTTGAAAACTTGGTCATTTTGGGCATGTTGGGCTAAACATGGGTCTAAATTGGGCTAGCCTTGGTCTAAGTTCAAATTTATTATTGAGAATGGTCAATAAGATTTTTATGAAGAGTTTTTAACATGAATTGGGTGTCAATTTCAGGATTAAGATAATCAATTTGGTGAAATTTGGGGGCATAGCCAATTTAGGGCAATTTCGGAATTTTGGACTTAAGTTGAAATTAAATGAAATAGAGACTTCATCAAGGCCAATAAATGGTCAATTTTGATGCGTAGGAATGTTATAAAGAATTTCATCATAAACCATGGCCAATTGAGGGGACTATGGATTCAATTTGGTGAGATTAGGTCAGGTGGACAAAATTGGGGCTTTGATCTAAATCAAAATTATGCTCAAAGAATGAGCCAATTGAGCTTGGATTTGGTTTATTTTGGTCACATTTAAGGTGAATTTTAGTTTGGGATTGAAATTTGGGGAGATTGGGATTAAATTGATGGACATTTGAGGTATATTTGGGAAAATTTGGGCCCCTAAAGAGCAATTTAGGGGTTTTGATCAAAGAAGGTTAAATTGACAAAATTAGGTCATGTGGTAGTTGAGAGAAATTAAATTAGGAGTATTTGAAATATTTTGGGAATTTTTGGGATTTTTTGGAATTTTTGAAATTTTGGGCTAAGGAGGGGCATTTTGGTGATTTGGCACTTTTTGGTGATTTTGGGTAATTTGGGTGTTTTCAAAAGGTTTGAAATGGTTTTTGAACGAGTTTGGGTATTTTGGATAAATTTGAGAATTTTCACCAAATTTAGGGTTTCAAGGATACTTAAGTAATTTGGGGGAGTTTAGGGGTAAAAGGTCAGACTGAGTATTTTGGGTAAATTTAGGGAACTAACCACCAAAAGTAAGCCATGGTCCAATGGAAACCACATTTGGGTTCTCTATGTACTGGTGTTAGCTAAACCCTAGCGTAGGGCTAACATGTTTAGGGGGCCATCTACATGAGTTTCCCAAAGGCTCAGGGAACTAAAGTCGGGAAATTCTTGGTTTAGGGTGGTGCGTGACTATGAGTGAAGTGAGTTCCTTAGCTCTAGACCAACACCCAAGGTCAACCCTAAGGTCAGATAGCCCTATAGGGACTCTTATTGAGCTCCCCCATAATGCCCCCACCTACTGGGTGCTATAGATTATGACCAATATGTGGAACTTCAAGTTGAGTAAGGAGGATTTTAGAATTTCTAATGGTGAGGGGGTCTTTTTCTAGTTTTCTAAGAATAGTCAATAGGAAAATCCTATGTCTAGACCCTAGGCTACTAAAGAGCAAGACTAGACCTCAACCAAAAGTGAGCTCAACAGCTAGCCATGACATCGAACTAAATTTATTGATTTGTATTTTGTAGATGATTGTCATAGGAGGCTTGGAAAACATTTTGAGTGATTTTGAATTGATTTGGAGGTTCAAAATGGAGGATTTTGGACATTTGGTCAATTTGGGCGTGTTGGGCTAGACTTGGGTTTAGGTTGGCTTAAAGTTGGGCTAGGTGTAGATTGATCATTGAAAATGGTCTATAGAAATTTCATAATGAGTTTTCAACATCAATTAGCAGCCAATTTTAGGGTTATGACATTCAATTTGATGGAATTTTGAGACACTCAATTTGGAGAAAATTTGGGGATTTTTGACTTGGGTTGAAATTGAGTGAAATTGAGGCTTTAACAAGGCAAATGAAAGGTACAATTTGATGTGTAGGATTGTTATTAAGAGTTTAGGATCCAAATTGAGGCAAAGTGAGTAGGCTATGAGGTTCAATTAGATGAGATTACGTCATAGGGCCAAAATTGTGGGTTTTGATTTAGATCAAAATTAAGCTCAAAGAATGAGTCAATTAGGCTTCAATTTGGTTTGGATTGATCATATGAAAGTTTACTGTGAGTTTGGAATTAAAATTGGGAGGATTGGGGCCAAATTGATGGGCATTTGGGATGAATTTGGGGAAATTAGGCCTTTAAAGGCAATTTGGAGGTTTTGGTCAAAATGGTCAAATTGGCCAAATTGGGCTCAATGGAATGGTCCAAATTGATTTTGGAAACATTTGAAGTGATTTTGGATGTTTTGGGAAAGTTTGGGGTTTCAAGGGTATTTTTGTAATTTTGGCAAATTTGGGGGTATTTTGGTAATTTTCACAATTTTTAGTTGTTTTGGGAAATTTTTGTATTTTCTAATGGTTTGAGATGATTTTTGAACAAATTTGGGTATTTTGGTGAAATTGGAAATTTTAGCCAAATTTGGGGTTTCAAGGGCATTTATGTAATTTGGGTGGATTTAGGGGCAAAAGGCTTAGTTGGATATTTTGGTAGAATTCGGGTGCCAACCACCATGTATGAGCTATTGAGCAATGAAATCCCATTTGGGTCATCTATATACTG